>SZWC01001392.1:59799-90298 GCA_023375785.1 Penium margaritaceum | reverse complement strand
TGTGTGTGTGTGTGTGTGTGTGGTGTGTGTATGTGTGTGTGTGTGTGTGTGTGTGTGTGTGTGGAGACATGATTATATTATGTGTGCATTGTGTGTTTCACACACTTGGCCTGCACTCACCCTTTGTTCATCACACGTCCGCTTGCACTTGGTGCCCATCTTGTATGTGTGTGCATGAACACGTGTGCAACGGGTCATGGGGGATTGTTGCTTTATGTGCATGAATAGCTACTGATGGTGACCCCTTGGCCGTTGTTCAGGCGCACACAGATCCATGGGAGTACGAGGACTTGTAAACGACTGGAGGCTGGCGAGTGTCAAGCTAGTGGTCATCAGGCGGAGAGATCTGTAGGCACGATGACAACAATAACGCTCTTGTAGATAGATAGGTTGAGTTGAATTGATGACACACTCTTGCTGAAATGAGCGTGATGACAATAGGACATCGTCTGAACAGTTTACGTTGACTGGTCGGTTAATTGTTTCTACATGACTCGTGTAACGATATGCTGCTAGAATTGTCCGGACACCAGTGAAAGGGTAGGTGAGAAGCTTGGTGGGGCTGAGGTGAACCCGGTCAGGTGGACCGGTGTGGTCAGACTCGGCCTTGTGCTGGCCGTAATTGGAGGACAAAGTGACCTCATTGTGTGCGTCACCCGCATAGCGCTGCAGCAGTGAGATCGTTCAAGGTAATTGTGGGTTGCTGATCATTTGGAGCGATCTTGTCAAGGTTAGATGAGCGTTGTCTTGTGAGCAGCACAAATAGTTGCCATTGGATTGATAACCCGTGTGGTCAGACTCGACCTTTTGGGTGGCTTCAAGACCCCACATGAGACCATCTCGCGTGGGTGGCCCCGCCAATCATGCCTTCTCCCTCCCTCATCTCTCACTTGTGCTATCACACATTTGTTTGCTATGTGATACATGCTCTCTCCCTATCCATGGTGTCACTCCGTACTTGTATGCCTTTTGTGTTGTTTTGTCAGTGCACTGCCTCACTGACTCACATTGTGACCTCTCGGCTGGTGTACATGCTTGTGCAGACGACTGACTGGATGGACGCTGATGCCGACTGGCCGCTGTTCGATGGAGTGGACATGTTGCCGTAAAGCCGAGTGTGTGTTTCTTCTCCTCCTCGCGCTTCTGACACTACACCCTCATGTGACCAGCTCCATCGGCAGCAAACCTTGGCTGTCACGACAGCAGAAGTCGTAGGTGGCTCTCAAGAGCAGGGCAGCCGGTGCCTGAGCTCGGGCAGTCTTATCTCCTTGTAGCATTTTTCCTTCTAATTCTGACTACACGACTACGTTTGCAGTGTGGTAATTCTAGTAGATTCCAGTTTTTAGGTGAAACGGACAACGCCCTGGTTTTGGGCTGTTAGTTGTATGGCAGGGCTCACCTAGGAAATTCTGTCAGACAGGATAATGCTAGGATTTTCTTGTTTGGGTGGTTTATCTGAGTAACAAGTCTCACAGAGCTGAGGTGAGGCTAGAACTGAGAAGGGTCTCAATTAGTTGCTTTTTCTTCATTCCTAGTAAGTCATTGCTTCATTCCAGCTGCTTTCTGGTGCCAACTCTCGCGCGTGTACTTCTCAGTAACAAACCAGAGCTCTCAGACTTTTGACTCTAGTGTAGCAGAGTAAGGGGGCAGACTAAGCAACGAGCGTGGGCTCCTACATGCTGCATCAACAATGCTACTGCCCCAGCTTGGGCACTAGAAAGTTTCCTTCTTGGTATCAGAGCCGTAGCACAACAGACGTAACAGCAACAGTGAAGTACAGATTCGTGACTACGCCAGTGGACCTTCCATATGCGCCAATGCAAGGGAAATGCTGATGGGTTCTTTCGGGCAGCAGCAACCCGCCTTGTGACGGCGTCACAATTTTTCCCATGGCCAGTGGGCCAGGGGAAATACTGCCGGATTTTCCAAGCAGCTCTGACTCCCACATGTGAGGCAGAGAGGTGAGCGGCTAGCGTGGCGGCGTCAGACAACCTGCAAGCGACGACGCACGTGGTAACATCAACCAGGGGAGTGAGTGACCCGTAGCAGTAGTAGCAACAGCAGCTGCAGCAGGAACGGTAGCAGCAGCAGCAGTTGTAGCAGCAACAGCAGCAGCAGCAGTAGCAGCAGCAGCAGCAGCAGCAGCAGCAGTAGCAGCGGCAGCGGGAGCAGTAACGAAAACTACAGCAGTGGGATCCGCAGCGGTTGTAGAAGCAATAGTATCTGCAGTGACAGCATTAGCCGCGACAGAAGCGGCAGCAACTGCAATGGTGGAAGCAACAGCGACGACAGAGGCAAGCAACCACGGCCGCAACTGCACAAGCGCGTAGCAGTAGAAGCAGTAGCACGTAGTAGGGGTAGCCACAGTGGCAATAAACACGGTTGCTACCCCCATTGCACCCAATGCGAAGGTGCCTAGTAGCTTTGCGCGGGCAAGCAAGCTCGCCATTGCCAGCACGCGACGGCATCCCACTGACGGGCAAGCTTGCTGATCAATGAGACTGCCGATCAACGAGCTCGTCCGATCCATGAGCTCATTGAGGATTGAGCCAGGTAGGAAGAGAAAAGGAAAAGGAGGCCAGAGAGATCCACGAGTGGGGTACTCGAGAAACCCGTGAACCAAAAAAAAAAGGAAACCAAACAAAAGAAGGGGTCAAAGACAAACAAAACACACTCAAGCTCCACGGCAGCAGCCGCCACACCAACTGTAATAGCGGCAATGGCAGCAACTGTAGCAGCAGCAGCAGTAGCGGCCGCAGCAGCATCAGCAGGAGTAGCAGCAGCAACGACAATGTCCAGCCAGGGTAATGCTGCCGGAACGGAGATTAGCTTTGCAAACCCCCTCGCTGCAGAACCTATAGCAGATCTGTAGCGCCAGGTAGATCAGCTGCACCAGATGCTTGACACAACCACCACCAGCCAGACTATCCTTCCAGGACAACCTGGTCCAGATCTGACTGTGGCAGTGCACACAGTGACGCAACACCAGGTGCAGCAATAGCAGCAGGCAAAGAGTAGTATCATAGGAGCTAATGCGGCCGGCCCCTCTCAGCGGAAGGACTTTGAGACCCCTCCACCGGTACTCACCAGAGATGAGCAGTTATCGTCCTGGGAATCGCTCTACCGTATCTGGGCACAAGGGGAGGGTCAGTTGCCGTATTACACTCTCCCGCATGATGACGCCATCCTTGAGAAGGTGCTTGAGGCAAGCCGTTCAGTCCGTGCACTCATCCTCGCCGCCCCGGATGTTGACCGCACTGCCCTGGAGCCATTCCTCGGTGACGCCGCTGACAACACCAAGACTCCTCGCGAGCTTGGGATAAACCAACACGACCGTATCCCACCTCCGCCTGGGCAGCTTTCAGCCGCCTCCTGAAGGAGTTCAGCTCCCTTCACATGAGAGAGTCCGAGTCCTTCAGCGCCTACTGGCATCGTGCGTATGATACCTTGCGCCGCCTCAAGACAGCCGCGCCTCTCCCGCTTGCTGCCCTCCTCACCATGAGGAATGGTGCAAACCCTGAGTTCGCGGACATTTTCGTCCCCTACAACCTCCCCATCCTTGAACCGCTTGTGGCCCACAGCACTTTGATGACCTGGGCATACGACCTCTTCCTCAGCATTGAGGAAGTCCACAGGGACACACAAATTAAGCGTGGTAGCTCCTCCACGACCGCAGCTGCCACCTCCTGTGGCTCCTCCACTCCTTCCCCCAGCAAAAAAGGCCCGAAGGGCAAGGGCAAAGGGCAGCATTCTTCTTCCGGTGGTACTACGTTGACGTGCCACAACTACGGCCAGACAGGGCACGGCTGGTACAGGTGCCCCATCCCTACTGACGAGGCCCGTGTCATCGCTGCCATGAATCGTGAGCATGAGCGCCGCCTTGGCACCTCTCCTTCTGGATGCACTTTTGCCACCACCTACTCCACGACGCTCCCTTCCTCCCCGTAGCCGGCTCTTCAGCCTCGACCATAGCTTCTGCCATCTCTTCTCCATCAGTAGCAGAAGCAGCATTATGCTCCACCGCAGTAGTACGCACCACCTCTGCATCAGTAGTAGTATGCTCCGTCACACCCCTATAATACCCCTAGCCTCAGTTCCAGTAGAGCCCGTATCCCCCTTCTAGAGCAATGACCTCGGAGCCCGTGGCACCGTTCGCTTTTGTGGCCCGTCCGGTGACGTCTTTGTGACTGATGTGCTATATGTGCCTGGTTTGGAACTCAAATTTTTGTCTGTCATGGCTCTCGACCTCATGAGTGTCAGAAACCGGCCCCCAGGTGGAGGAAGTTCCAACATGCCCCGACAGGTCTGCACTTCGTGTTCACGGCTTTCTGTTTTGGTGTGGGTTCTGAGTTTAAGCGTGACCTTTCTAGTGGCCTCATGCTATGTTTCTGGGCGTGGAAGATAGTTGTGAGATAATCACTTTTGAGAACGACACAACGTGATTTTTCATTCGTTTATCAACATGGAAATCATATAAACACTTGTAGGGCTACTCATGAGCTCTCCAATGCACCAAACCGTGTGCGCTTTGGATCACTGTAGCTCCAGCTACGTCAGCCAAAGTGCAGTACCCCAACCAGGCACCCGCCGCTCAGTCGACGGCAGGCACCACGTCGACCCGCCGAGGCGCACTCACACATAAAGCACCCATCAAAATGTCATTCCGGAAGTGCAGATGTACCTGCACTGGTTGCATGTAGTGGTTGTGCCCCTCATGCCTTTTTGTTCATGTTTCAATGAGTTAATCATCGAAACAGACCCATCAAGTTTGGTGTTGGGGATTGATGTGGGTCAAAGCCTGTTTGCGGAACTGCAGTGGGAATTTTGACTGTCCCCGAGTAACAAAACGTACTTTTGAGTTTCGGACGCCGAGCCAGAATTTTGGCCAAGTTCCTTGGTAACAACTGCACTACTGGCATCCCGCGAATCATCCACGGGACGCATCGGCAGCCCTTCCAGAGAAAAATCCCTAGATGGAATTTTGTTACTCGTTTCGGTCAATTATTCGCCGGTAGCCTAACTGCGGCTGACTCTCAGAGCCGTCGCGCACACCCAACTTTGGAAGCCCATACATCCCTTGTTACTTGTTCCATTTCGGTGAAACAACTTTGAGCGCATTCAGCGACTTGTCAAATTTCAGGAGCAATCCTCCGGTTTATGATCCAAGCAATCCTCAATACGCCAGGTCCAACTGCCAAGATTTTCCCCTTATTGGTAGCTTGTGTAAGAAACTGAGGTGCAGTTCCAACGTGGCCCGACGGGTTTTCTGTGCTCACGGCTTATTTTGTGCGGGTGGTTCTGAGTCCAAGCGTGATCGTTCTGGTCGCCTCAAGCTATGTTTCTCGCAGTTGAAGAGTGTTGCCAGAAAGTCACTTTTGCGAAGGGAAGAACACGATTTTGCATTAGTTTTTTAACATGGACATGATTTCAACATTTGTAGGGCTAGTTATGAGCTCTCTAACGCACCAAACCGTGCGCGATTCAGATCACCGTAGCTCCTGCTACGCCAGCTAAAGCGCAGAACCCCAAACCAGCTGCTCAGTCGGCGGTGCGCACCACGTCGCCCGCCGAGGCACCCTCACACATCAAGGACCCATCAAAACGCCATTTCGGAGGCACAGATGTCCCTACGTGTAGCGGCGGTACTCCTCGTGCCTTTGGGTTCTGTTTTGATGAGTTAATCATCGTGTTTGGTGCTGGGGATTGATGTGGTTCGAAACCTGTTCGCGGACCTGTAGTCAGAATTTTGACCAAGTCCTTGAGTAACAAACTCAAATACTCAGTTTCGGACTCCGTGCCAGGATTCTGGCTAAGTTTCTCAGTAACAAAACTGCACTACTGAAATCCAGCGGATCATCCACCGGATGCCTTGGCAGTCCTTCCGGAGTAAAATCCCCACGTGGCATTTTGTTACTCATTCCGTTTAATTATTCACCGGCAGTCCAACCGCAGCTAGCTTCCAGAGTCGTCGCGCACACCCCAATTTTGGAAGACCATATCTCCCTCGTTACTAGTTCGATTCCGGTGAAACAACTTCCACCGGATTCAGCGACTTGTCAACGTTTTGAGGCAATCCTCCACTTTAGGATCCAAGCACTCTTTGAGTCACCAGACCCGTCGACGAGGAATTTCCTCTCTCTGGTGGCTCGTCGGCGCCTCCCAGCGCCGCCCTTGGGCATGCAGAGGGGCAATCTTCAACATTCTCCCCCTTGCACTTGCCATGCCCGCTGCTCCTGCTTGCTCTCACTCATCTTCCGCTGCGTCCTCCAGCCCATCATAGATGGTCATCCCAAGTCAGGCCACGCTCAATGCGTGCCAGTCGACGGGTTGCGCTTTGGTCAAGCAATCCGCAAGCATGTTGTGCGTTCTGTAGTGCTGGAGCACCACCTGCCCCTTTTCAACCATGCGTAGTGATAACGCACGTCGATGTACTTTGTCCTCTTGTGCTGCGTTGGGTTGTTTGTCAGCGAGATTGAGCTGGTGTTGTCCTCTTGCACCATCGTAGGCTCCTGCTGCGACACGCCCAGCTCCCCCAGCAACTTGCGGAGCCACACCGCCGCCTTGACGGCCTCAGCCAGCGCAATGTACTGTGCTTTCACTGTGGAGGTGGCAACACAGTCTTGTTTTCTGCTACACCACAAGACTGCTGCACCAGCGAGGAAGAACATGTAGCCGGATGTGGACTTCCGCTTGTCCACATTGCCAACATAGTCTGCATCCGTATAGCAGACCAGACGCAAAAGGGTCCACCCGCCCCTTGCCGTTGAACCTCAAGCGCGCATGCCGTGTCACCTGCATGTAGCGCTGGATGTGCTTGACCGCCTGCCAATGTAGTTGCCCTGGATCGGGCACGTACCTGCTCACTTGACCCACCGCGTAGGCCATGTCCGGTCAAGTCGCCACCATGGCGTACATGAGGCTACCCACCGCCGATTGGTAGGGCACCCCTGCCATATACTCCCGCTCTTCTTTTGTTTGTGGCGCCATTGCCACACTCAATTCACAGGTCGTGGAGACCGGACTGCCAACTGGTTTGCAGTCCTCCATGCCGTACCGCTTCAGCACCTCGGCCACATATTTGGCTTGCCCCAGCTTAAGCGTGCGCGCCCTCCAGTTCCACGTGATGCTCACCCCGAGGTAGTACTCCAGCTCCCCCATGTCCGACATCTGGAATCTGCTGCTCAGCTGCTCTTTCATCCACTGTAGGCTCGGCAGACCCGTTGAGCACAAAATCAGGTCGTCCACGTAGAGTGCAATGATCTGATGGAGCTGCTTGTCACGTCGCACGTACACGCTGTGATTCGCCTCACAGCGCTTGAACCCGAGTTGTGCCATGAAGCTGTCCATCTGCTGGTATCAGCATCTGGGCGACTGTTTTAGCCCGTACAAGGACTTCCGCAACTTATACACCTTGCCCTCCGGTGCCTCCACCCTTTGTGGCATCTCCATGTAGATCTCTTTGTCTATGATGCCGTTGAGGAAGGCCATCTTTACGTCCATGTGGTGGAGTTCCATGTCCTTCACGACCGACACCGCAAGGATTGCCCGGATGATTGTGAACTTGGCGATGGGAGCGAACGTCTCATCGTAGTGCTCGTCCTTACGCTGTGCATATCCCTTCGCCACCAGCCACGCCTTGTATTTTTCAACCGTACCTTCCTTCGTGAACTTGGTCTTAAAAACCCACTTTGAGCCAATGACCTTGACATCTTTTGACCTGTCAACCAGCTGCCATGTATCATTTTCCGTAATGGGGAAGCGCTTCCCCTCTTTTCGCTGCCTCCCGCTGCGGCGCAGTAGTTTTGGTGGTGCATCATCGCTCTGCTGCAATCCCTCCAACTCAGCACGCTCTGGTGAATCATCGCCGGGACGACTCCCCAAGGATCTCTCCCACTCTGGCGAAGCATTGCCCGAACGACCGGCACGTCCGGTTGATTTTCCACCAATGCCCGATGCACACTCTAATAGGAGTGCGTGCCTTGGCACCCTAGGTGCCTCATCCGCTGGATCCTTCCGGTGGATCTCTTCGTCATCGAAGTCCTCCGCGTTGGCTGCCACCGCTGGTGCACCTTCGTGCTCTGATGCCGCATCCTCAACTTTGGCGTCCGCCGGCTCCTCGTAGTCAAGGAGTTAGAACCACTACCCCGTCTTTGGAATGTCCACCACGCCCACATCGTTGCTGATGATGTAGCTCTGCTGCTCGTTCAACTCGATAACTTGGCTGCGGATTACCTCCTCCTTGCGCATGTCATAGAGCTTGTACGCCTTATGCACACTCTCATAGCCAAGAAAGAGATACGAATTTGCCCGCGGCTCCAACTTGTTCTCGCGCCTCTGAGCAGTGTGCACCACCACGTGCGCCTTCCACACGATCACTTTCAGGTGTACCATACTTGGCTTGTGCCCGCTCCAAACCTCCTTCGGCGTCTTCCAGCCGCTCCTCCCCTTCAGCACTGCTATAGGAGTGAGGTTGATGGTGAAGCTCGCCATACGCACAGCTTCCGCCCAGAAGCTTCGCAGCAATTTTGCATCCACCGACATGGTCCGTACCATGTTCAACAACATTTGGTTTGCCCGCTCTGCCATGCCATTTGACTGAGGCGAATACGGCGTGGTTTATTCCCATTTTATGCCCTGCTGATTCATCCACCCGCAACAGCCCATGTACTCTCCGCCGTTGTCGATGCGTAGTGCTCTGACCTTCAGGTCAGTATGTCTCTCCACGGTGGCGACATACTCCTTCAACCGGTCCAAGACCGCGCCTTTCCGCGTCATGAAGTTCACGTAGATTTTTTTGCTGTAGTCATCAATGAAGGTGACAAAGTAACGCGCGCCGCTCTTTGACACCATCTTAAATGGTCTACACACGTTGCTGTGCACGGCCTTCAGCAGGTCCGAGGCGCAATTCACATTCTTGTTGAACGTTTTGTGGCGCACCTTGCCCAAAATGCAAGGCTCACACTTTTTGTGCTTTACTGTATCTGTCGCCTCTTCCGCACCGTCGATGACGAGGCCAAGTACCAGCTCGCGCTTTGCCATCTCCTTCACGACTGCAGGTGAGGAATGCCCCAGTCTTCAGTGCCAGAGCTTCAGATCAGGTCCCCCTCCTTTGGCCAGATTGACGGTGCATTCCTGCAAGTCTGCTACGTTTGTCACCATGGGGATCACCTTGGTCTCCACAATGTAGAGGCCTCCCTTGTGCTTAGCCTCCAGCACCTTCTTGTTGCCACCGTCCTTCTGCACGACTGCCCCTCTTCTCCTGAAGAGCACCTTGTAGCCCTTGTCAGTCAGGCGGCTGACACTTAGAATGTCAACCAAGCTGGGTACGTGCTGCATGTCCTAGATGATGCACTACACCCGCTTTCCACCAACCACCACCTCCACGTCCACGTCTCTTTGGCCAGCCGCCAGCTTGACCTTGTGGTTCGTGACCACCATGGATTTGCTGGACTTGGTGTAGTTTATGAACCCCACCTTCTTGACCTGGGTATGCTCCTCCGCTCTGCAGTCAAGGCATCACCGGTTGGCCTTCTTGAGGTAGTGGTTTTGAGTTCCAATGAGGAGCGCCTTCTTGCCTTTGGCATCTTTGCCATCGGCCTTTGCCTCCTCGGTGCACTCACAGATCCAGTGGCCCTCCTTGCTGCAATTGCAACACGCACCCATATTGGCGCCCTTCTTGCCACCGCCATGTACGCCACCTCCCTTGGCCCTGCTTCCGCCACCATGCATTTTGGTGACGAGGGCCGATTAGGATGACGAGGACTCCCTGCAGTTGCGTCGCTTTGCCTTGTTGCGGATGTACTTTGCGACCGCACCATAGGTGAGCTTGTCCTCTGCCCATTCTCCCAAGACAGTAATGAGAGGGCTCCAACTGTCAGGAACGGCCATGAGGAGGGCCATCGCCTACAGCTGCGTGTCGATCTTCCATCCCACGTCATTGCACTGTGAGGCGGGCGACTCGATCTGCTACATGGCGGTGATGACATCATCTCCCTCCTCGATTCTCACCGTCAGGAATTGCTTCATTGCAAAGGTTTTGTTTTCCAGTGACTTGGATTGATGGATGGCACAGAGTTTTTGCTAAGCCTTGGCTGCTAGCTTGTAGCCCTCGAAGTAGCCCCACTCTGACACAGACGTCCCAGACACCAGCAACATGAGTGCCTCTGTGTTCTTCTTTGCGAAGGCCTCCTTCACCACTTTCGTCATCGTCGATTCATTGAGGACTTCCGTTCCCTTCATGACCTCCAGCAGCCCCTTATGCGCGATGTGCAGCTCAAAGTGCCACCTCCACAGCCCGTAACCAGGGCCACCTGCATACTTCTGGATGGGTTGTGTCTCCTTGTGTGCCATTTGTAAAGTCTTCGACTCCGGCACCTCAGAGCCTTGAAAGCGGTGAGCGATCTGTAGAACGGTCATCGCTGTGGACCCATAACCCTTTGTCAGAAACTGGGGTGCAGTTCTAATGTAGCCTGACGGACTTTCTATGCTCACGGCTTGTTTTGTGCGGGTGTTTCTGAGTTGAAGCGTGAGCTTTCTGGTCGCCTCATGCTATGTTTCTGGCAGTTGAAGAGTGTTGCGAGACAGTCACTTTTGCGAAGGGAAGAACATGATTTTGCATTAGTTTTTTAACATGGACATGATTTCAACACTTGTAGGACTAGTTATGAGCTCTCTAACACACCGAACCGTGCACAATTTGGATCACCGTAGCTCCCGCTACGCCAGCTAAACTGTAGAACCCCAAACCAGCCGCTCAGTCGGCGGTGCACACCACGTTGCCCGCTGAGGCACCCTCACACATCAAGGACCCATCAAAACGCCATTCCAAGGGCGGAGATACCTCTACGTGTAGCGGCTGTACCCCTCGCGCCTTTGGGGTCTGTTTTGATGAGTTAATCATCATTTTTGGTGATGGGGATTGATCTCGTCCAAAACCTGTTCGCGGACCTACAGTCAGAATTTTGACCAAGTCCCCGAGTAGCAAACTGTAATATTGAGTTTCGGACTCGAAGCCAGGATTCTGGCTAAGTGTCTCAGAAACAAAACTGCACTACTGAAATCCAGCGGATCATCCACCGGACGCCTCGGCAGTCCTTCCAGAGCAAAATCCCCAGATGGCATTTTGTCACTCGTTACGGCCAATTATTCACCGGCAGTCGAACCGCAGCCAGCTCCCAGAGTCGCCGCGCATACCCCAACTTTGGAAGTCCATATCTCCCTCGTTAATGGTTCGATTCCGGTGAAACAACTTCCACCAGATTCAGCAACGTGTCCACTTTTAGGGACAATCCTCCATTATAGGCTCCAAGCAATTCTCAAGTCACCAGATCTGTCGACAAAGAATTTCCTCTCTCTGGCAGCTCGTCGGCGCCTCCCAGTGCCGCACTTGGGCATGCAGAGGGGAAATCTTCAACAGCTCACAAGCGCCTCCCGGTGCCGTACTTGGGCATGGAGAGGGGCAAATCTTCAGCATTCTCCCCCTTACACCTGCCATGCCCGCTGTTTCTGCTTACTCTCACTCATCTTCTGTTGCGCCCTCTAGCCTATCATAGATGACCATCCCAAGCTCGGGCACACTCATTACGAGCATGTCTACAGGTTGTACTTTGGTCAAGCAGTCCGCAAGCATGTTATGTGTGCTGCAATGCTGTAGCACTACCTGCCCCTTTTCAACCATGTCCCATGCGTAGTGATATCACACATTGATGTGCTTCATCTTTCTGTGATACATTGGGTTGTTTGTCAGCAAGATTGAGCCGATGATGTCCTCTTGCACCACCATAGGCTCCTACTGTGGCAAGCCCATCTCTCCCAGCAACCTATGGAGCCACAACGCCTCCGTGACCGCCTCTGCCAGCTCGATGTACTCTACTTCAACTATGGGGGTGGCAAAAGAGTCCTACTTTCTGCTACACCACGAGACCGATGCACCAGCGAGGAAGAACACATACCCGGATGTGGACTTCCGCTTGTCTACATCATCCGTGTAGTCTGCATCCGTGTAGTAGACCAGAGGCCACGCAGAGACGCAGGCAGGGACAAAGAGAGCCACTCACGGACGCATGTCAACTGAACTCACAGCCTTCTTGAACGATTCGCGCTTCAGTGGCTTGGTTAAGAAGACAGCCAACTGCCGTGCTTTCTCAACCCACACGATGCTGATGCTGTCGTCATGCTACAACAAATACACATAGTGATACTCAATGTTGATGTGCTTTGTGCATGTGTAATGCATGCCGTCATTGTCGGCGATGGCCATGGCACTCTCATTTTCACAATGCAACGTATTGGATGCGACAGACTGACGCAACTCGGATAACAGACGATGCAACCACACACTCTTACACATGCATGAACCGAGGGCCACCATGTACTCAGCCTCAGCAGTGTTGTGTGGAATGCACCCCCGCTTGCCATTGCACCAAGACACGGCTGTGCCACCAATCAGATGGCTGGCAACGGAACATGAGACCTCGCCGAGGAGTCGAGACAACATAGCACAGTACTCGGATCACAGCCTCAAAGTGGAGGTGACACGGATCCTGAGAAAACTGGGCTAAGAGGTTGACGCCGAACGCGATGTCTGGGCGCGTCGTCGTCGTCAAAAGCATCAGTGACCCGATGACTCGCAGATGCCTGGTCACGTCGACTGGCTCCCCCACAACAGCTGGGTTGCGACTCTTCAGCTTCACCTGGCCATAAGGTGACATGGGTGAAGATGCGCTCGACACAGGTAGTAGGTCCTTGGCGAAGTGAGTGGATAGAGTCTCCACATAAGCAGAGTGGTGGACGTGCAAGATGCCCTGGGAGCGATCATGCTCGAGGTCCATGCACAGGAAGACTCAGGTAGATCCGAGATCCTTTACCTAGTAGGCGGCGTGCAGCAAGTCCTTGACACACTGGATGCCAGCCGTGTCTGGCGACGCGATGAGGAGATCGTCAATGTAAACCAGAATAGTAGCAAAAGACTGGCCTCGAGGACAGACAAATAGTGTGGAGTCAACTGTGCTCTGCTGGAGGCCGCCGCGAAGGAGCGTGTTGCTGATTTCTTCATTCCACCATGGAGGCGGTTGCTTCAGGCCATAGAGGGCCTTCCGCAGCCGCCAGACTCTCCCAATGCCATCGTCGAAGCCTAGGGCCTGCACCATGTAGAGCTCCTCACCCTCTAGTGAGCCATGGAGAAAAGCGTTGCTCACGTCCATCTTATGCAGCTCCCACCCATGCTGGGCAACCAGGCTGAAGAGCGCCCGACTAGTGGAGAACCGGCTAACAAGGGCAAAGATCTGGTCGTAATGGACCCCAAGGATCTAAGCAAACCCCTTGGCTATGAGGCGGGCCTTGTACTTGTCCAAGGACCTGTCGGGCTTCCACTTACGCCGAAAGACCCCCTTGGAGCCGATGGCCTTCCGACCTGGAGGAAAGTTGATGAGGTCGTACATGTGGTGCTATCGGATGGCAGCGAGCTCATCGGCAGAGGTAGGATCCCAGTGTGCAGCCTCAGGAGAGGCTCGTGCCTCGCGTAGGGTGGCTGGATCCTCCAGGCATGCCGTGGAGCGGACTGAGAGAGCGTGTGCATCTTGAGCTCCATGTGGAATGCGCACGAGGGCAGCCATGACAGCATGCCGATGCTCATGATGTAGCATGACGTAGCCCAGTGCGGGGCCAGGGTGGAGATCCGCAATGATGGCCGAAGTGGTCAGGCCGAGGGCCTTGGTGCCAGGATTCCCACTCACGACCGTGGGAGTGGAGGAGACAAATGGAGCCACAAGGGGTCAAAGCGCCACGGAGCGCGGTGCAACGGTGTGCGTGCTCATCGACGGCCTGGGTCGGAGGCTGCCGCCTGGGCCACGTGTGTAGTGTGGCAGGGCAGGATGTGGCACTGAGTCCGACGGGCCAACGAAGGCGGACGGGGCTGTCGGCCCAGAGGGGCCACTGGACACGACCGGGGAAACCGGCCTGGAGGGGCCAACGGACGCGACTGCGGTTGCCGGCCACAGGTGCCTGTGGGCACAACCGAGGCTCCTGGATAGGAGGGGTCAGCGGATGCGACTGGGGCTGCCGGCCCGGAGGGGACAGTGGGCGCGACTGGGGCTGCTGTCTCGGAGTGGCCAGCCGATGCGACAGGGGTTATCGGCTTAGACGGACTGAGGAATATGTCACCCGGAAGCGGCAGGACTGAGAACGGACTCACCACTCTCCCATGCAACGAGAGAGACACGGAAGAGCAGGATCAAATGAGGTCGTAAGGAAACAGGTCAACAAAGAAGAGGGCATCGCAGGATTGGACGATGTAGTGCCGGGATGGTTCCCACAAGTGCCAAGCCTTGGACTGACGAGAGATATCAAGGAAGGTGCATGGACGTCCGCGGTGGGCGACCTTGCCGCCTTGCTATGGGGCAGGCAGCCACACAATGGCCACGTAGCCCTAGATGCGAGCCGGGCGGAGATTAGCGCGCTGACCGCACCAATGCTGGTACGGCCCCTACTTGCAGGAAAGGGGATCGTGGGGAATCCAGTTCCAGACCCATGTCATGTAGGCCATGGCTTCAAAATAGAAGCCATCGGAGAGACCAGACTCGACTCGCATGGTAAGGACAGTGTCGGCCATGGTACGGTTCCACCGTTCGAAGACGCCGTTCTGGGCGGGAGTGTAGGGCGTGGATGTCTCGTGGTGGATATCGTGAGAGGCGAGAAATGTCGTGGTCTCACCCATGTACTCACCACCACAATCAGAGCAAAAGCGGAGAAGAGAGCGACCACACTTGCGCTTGGCAAGGACGAGCCAATCCTGGATGGCTCGTGCGATATCGCTCTTTTGCCGAAGGCAGAAGACCCAGCGGAAGCGACAATAGTCGTTAGTGAGGGTGTGGACATAACAACCATGCTCTCTGAAGGACTCGGTGGGGAGAGGGACCATGACATCAGAATGGACTAGAACGAGAGAGGCGGATGCACGGGAGGAAGACAAAGGGTACGTGGACTGGTGCATCTTGCCCTGAGCGCAATGAATGCACTGTGTGGGACGGGAGAGGGAAAGTCTCTTGGTCAAGGCTCTTGGTCGGCTGGGTGCTGAGCATGCTATCTACGGCAGCGTGAATGTGGCAAATGCAGCAGTGTAAGAGGCGGGTGTGCAAAGGAGAGAGCGTGCTGGTGATAAACACATGGCCTGTAGCGGCAGACAGGGAGGGGACAGAAGGAGAGGAATTCAGACGAGGTACATGCCACAGGTTGCCATGGGCGATGGCGTGCAATACGACAAGACTAGACAGACGCAACGACATAGTGCCAACACCACGGGAGTGCACAACGTCCATGCTCATGCGATCAAGGGCAGTGACAGACAGGAGGCTGAGCTCGAGATTTGGGAAAAAGAGGACATCAGTGAGAAAGACATCACCGGCAAGACCACAAAAACAAATGACGCCGACACCACGCACAGACAACACCTGTTCAGAGCCTGTCCGGACACAGGAGACATGGCCAACGGGACCGAGCATACTAAAGGCCTCACGAGAGGCCGTCATGTGATGCGCGGCTCCAGAGTTGATGATCCAGGTCACAGCGGGGTCCTGGACCGGGATCGCCAGGTCTCTAACGGTCACGTGAGAGCAAGCAAGAGACGCGGACGCGGTGGAAGGGGGTGTGAACCGAGACTGCCAGTCATCAAGCCAGGCAACGTTGTCGAGGAAGGGAGTAGAGGAGACCACGGGAGACGACGAGACAGACGAGGATACAAGACACGACCGCAGCTCGGTCTCAGTCATGCAAGGCTGGGCAGGGGAGCAGGAGGTGACGCAACTCACACTTCCCTGGGGGGAGGGCTAGGGAGGCCGAGTTGGAGCTCGATGAACTACTCCAGCTGAAGCTCACGGGAGGATGGCCCGGGAGTGTAGAATGAGTGCGGAGTGATGGCACCGGAGCCCGGGTAGGAGGAGGACTGTGTTGGGGAAGGAAATGGAGGCGCCGATGGCTGCGGATGGTTCTGCGGCGGTGCTGGTGTCGACTGGACTGGTGGAGTTTTCGGAGTAGTGGAGCTGCTGGACGAGGCCGAGGCGTCAAGGCCGGGGACCGTTACGCTGACAAAGGCGAGACGTTGCTCCCGCTGACGACGCATGGTGGCGATGACGCGCGCCTTGTCTGTCAGCAGAGGGCACGTGTACCACCCGTACCCGGGTTGCCCACAGTTGTGGCAGATCGATCCGCCACCGCTGGAACCGGTCGACGGCTACTACTGCTGCTGCTAACCCTTGTCCTTTTTTTGACGCTTCTTCTTCCCCAACGGCAATGAGGTAGCTGCGGCGAGGGAGGCAATAGCCACGGAGGCGACGGCAGGGGAGGCAAGAGCCTCCGTGCGCTGGAGTTGGGACTCCAAACGAGCTTCCTGAATCTAGAGAAAGAGCTCATATGCCCAAGGCATGAGGGTGCCTCGGGCCATCATGGTGGAGAGGACGTCTTGAGAGTAGTGCACGAAGACGTCCGTGTACGCGTCAGTGGCACCGCGCTTGATCATGAGGAGTACGGCCGGAGGGGGTGGGGCAGAGGTACCGAGGCGACGAAGGATGTCCTTCGCCCACTGCCAGTAGGTGGTGACCGTCTTGGTCTCCCCCATGTGCAAGGAATTGAACTCTCGTAGCAAACGGCTGGCCTCAGCATCCCTGGACAGGAGATGGGGACGAGTGAGGACGTGCCACACAGTTGCAGGGTCGGGGGTGGCGTCGATAGTGAAGTCGCCGAGGAAGGGCTCTAGGTCCAGGCGGGAAGCCGGAGGGGCGACCGGGACTAGAGCACATACGGCGTGACCAGTGTCATAAAACTGGTTTGCCAGGGTGGGGTCGTACGGGAGGATGTAGTATGCCCACAGGCCGTCACCCTATGCCCAGATCCGTAAGCTGAGCTCCCAGCTCCATAACTTCTCGCCAGCCTGAAACGGTGGCGGCGGTGTCTCAAAGTCCTTCTGCCTGCAGCCGCCGCCCATAGTGGGGCCAAGGACGAGGATCACCATCTGCCACTGGCGCTGAGTTTGTTGCTGCACCAGGTTATGCGAGGTAGCAGACAAAGCTGGGCTGGCATGCCCTGGAGGGATGAATGGTGGCGGCGCACTGGTGGTAGTCTGGGAGACCAATGACTACAGCGCAGCAAGCTGCTGCGTCAAGGTGGCGAGTTGTTGCTCAAGAGTAGCCAGGGGGTCAGGGTTGCCGCTAGTAGCACCGGAGGGCTACTGCTGCTCCTGTTGCTGCTACTGCTACTGCGATTGTTCTTGCTGTTGCTTCTGTTGTTGCTATTGTTGCTGCTGCTGTTGTAACTACTGCTACAGCCACTACAAGAAAGGGGGGCAGGGGGTCCCCCCAACAGCGGAGGACCCCTCCCTAGTGGGACTGTTTGCCATGGTTTAATACCCAACTTGTTGATGTCCGTAGTGATGTCAGCTTAGAGCGACAGACATCAGCAGCTACCGCCGCATTGTCTGTGGGGCTACTACAGTGGATGACTCCCCACACAACTTGGTTTTCTTCCCCCTCCCTCCCCTTTTCCTTGTGTTGATGACGTCAACAGTGGCTATTGTTTAGGCGGCTGTTACAGCTATTGCTACTCCTACTACTACTGATGTTGCTCCTGCTGCTGCTGCTACAGCTGTTGCTACTGTTGCTGCTGCTCCTGCTGCTGCTATTGCGGGTGTTGCTGCTACTGTTGCAGCTGCTACTACTGCTGCCATAGCTGCTACTGTTGATGTTGTTGTTGTTGCTGCAGCTACTACTACTATTGCTGCTGCTCCTGTTGCAACTGCTACTGCTACTACTGCTGTTACTTCTACTTCTGCTCGTGTTATTGCTGTTGCTGCTACGACTATAGTTGCAGCAGCAATTGTTGTTGCTGCTACTGCGGCTGTTGTGACTGCTATAGCAGCTATGGCAACTGCTGTAGCCGCGGTAGAGGAGCTGGTGGGTGAGGGATTTCTTTTCTGTGTTTCTTATTTCTTTCATGTGTCACAGCGGGCTTCGGTGCTTGCTGTGGGCAGCGGCCAGCAAGCCCACTGCTTGCTGCGAGACGCGGGCCCACTGCCCGTGACAGGTCGTACGTGGCGAGCTGCGACCTGCAAGTAGTAGCAGCCGCTGCTGGCTGCTACTGGCAGATGCTCGCTGCCACTGCTGCTATAGCTGGCTGCTGTTGAGGCTTGCTGTTGCGGCTGCAGCAGCCTATTGCTGCTGCTGCTAGCTGTTGTAGTTGTTGCTACTGCTTGATGCTACAGCTACTGCTCGTTGCCGCTGCTTGCTGTAGTTCCTGCTCCTTGCTGTCGTTGCTGCTATGGCTGTGGGTTGCTACTGTTGGCCACCGCTGTTGCTTGCTGTTGCAGGCTGCTACTGTCGCGGGCTGCTGCTATCGCGGGCTGCTGCAAGCTGCTGCTGCTGCTGCTGCCCACTGATACTACTGGCTGCTGCTGCCACTACTCGCTGTCGTTGCCTACAACTGCTGCTAAAGCAAACTGCTGCTGCTGCTTGCAAGTGCCAGTCACTGTACCTGGGTGACGTTGCAGTGTGCGTCATCGCCCACAAGTGTCAGACGCGGCCTGCCGCTCACCTCCTCGCGTCACGCGTGGGGGTCAGTGCTGCCGAGAAGATTCAGCAACATTTCCCCTCGCCCAGTGGCCATGGGAAAATATCTCACGCCGCCACCAGGCGGGTCAATGCTGCCGGAAAACATCCGGCAGTATTTCCTTGCACTTTCGCGCATGGGGGCCCGCCGCCAATGTCTAGCACCTGTACGCCAGTCTTCAGATGCAAATGCTATGCTATGGCTTTGATACCAAGCTAGAAATGCTAGGCGGCAGGTTGGGGCAGCAGGGTTGTTGATGCGGCATGTGGGCTTCCACGCTCGTTGCTTAAGTCTGCTGCCCCCAAAGTCTACTGCTCTAGAGTCTAAGTCTGGAAGCTCTGGATTTGTTACTCAGAAAATGCGACATCAGTGTTAGCGCCAGAAAGCGGCTGAAAACTGAAAGTAACTGAATAGGAATGAAGAATGAGCAACAATGGGAGACCCCTCCAAGTTCTAGCTTCCCCGCAATAGTGTAGAACTTGTTACTCAGCTAACCAGCCAATCAGAAAATAGTCCTAGACCTATTTTCTGGCAGGCAGGGTTTTCTCAGCGAGCCCTGCCAGACGCCCGACAGCCCAAATCCGGGGCATCGTCCGTTTTGCCTGAAAACTGGACCATATCGTGATACCAACGCTGCAAACGCAATCGTGCGGTCAGAATCAGCTAGAAAATAAAAAGTAACAAAGAGTTATGGATGCCCAAACCCGTGCAGTGCCTACGACAGTCAGTGATGCCAAACAGAGTCACACAGCAAGAGACATGGACCCTAGGCGCAGCATGATGCCGTAGACGCAATGGCACAACCAGAAACAGCGTTGGGTGCATGTGGACAGCATCTGTAGTGGTAGTGACCGCCGGCGGCCCGACCGCCAAGGAGGCCAGCCAATGGAGCTGAGCGCATCACCGGAGGGTGGACGCTCTAGCAAACTGGATGACCTGGACCTCAGTGTGTGTCGGCTCCACTGAACGACACTCCAGTGTTGGTTTGTGTCCCACAGATTTGTTGTGACCTCTGGCCTCGCTGCACACTCACCACATTGACACAGGTGATTGATGTTGGAGTGACACTGGCACTGACGTCACCACTCGTGTGGTGCCGACCCATGATTATGCTTGTGCGGACTATCCAGAGCCACACTCACAGTGCTTGCCTCCGAGTGGCCTCTAGCACGTGCCTCCATGACCTGATTTATCGTTGACATTAGGATACCTAGTGTGACTGGGGTGTATGTCTGGGTTGTGGTTTCCGGGTTTGATAGGTGGCATGCATGCAGGTTATTGCGTGTCTGAGATCCGGGTTTGGATCTCACTTGGCGTGGGTGCGAGCGAGACTGGGCTCGCCGTCCACCCGCTCGCCAACCCGCTGCCTATTGCTCGCTACAACCTAACCCCTCTGTAGCTCGTTACTCGTTACTTTTCACCTCTTGAGCAAAAACCTGATCCATGGCGTCAACCTTCTCTTAGTGTGCCATGCATCTATGTCTCACACTCTCCCACACACGCAAAGCTCTACGTTCCACTGGTATGAGAGCAGTGATGAGAGAGTGAGCCGCGCTCACGCTTGAACGCGCGATTCTGGCCGTGAGGTGACTCTTTGCCGCCGCCGCCGCCGCTTCCACCACCGTTCTCCAGCAGCAGCTGCGATCTTGCAGCCAGTGCACACCTCAGCCCTCTTCTAACCTCTGAGGGGGGGGGCTGTCCACTACGGGCATTGCTATACTCATGGGCCCCATGTACACTAGCCCTGCTGCCATTTCGCATAGGCAGCATCTGTGATGTGGAGCATTCCGCTCCAACCACTTCTTCTAGCACCCGCTGCCACCTTCTGAGGGGGCAACAGCAGCACCGTGGAGAGGCTCCCCGCGAATACGCCCGTCTCCAGGTCCTCGGGCATACCCGTCTCCACGCCCGCGGGCAGACCCTTCCCCACTCTCGTAGGCAGGCCCGTCTCCACACCTCCCGCTGGCCCCTAGGTCAATTCTAGCAGCAACTGCAGCAGCACATTCTCAACTTGACTAGCAACGGTAGCTGTAGCAACCGCTCTAGCAGCAGCAGCAACAGCAGCAGCAACAACAGCATCGGCAGCTGCAGCAGCTGCAGCAGCATCAACAGCAGAGGCAGCAGCTACAGCAGTAGTCGCAGCCGCAGTGACATCAGCAGCAACGTCAGAAGGAGTTGCGGTTCCACAGTTGCTGCCTGGGCTATAGTATCAACTGTAGCAGTTATAACAGCAGTAGCAATGGTAGCAACAAAACCAACAACAATAGCATCAGTCAGAGCAATAGCAGCAGGGGCGGTGATTACTACGCTGATGCTTCGGCAGACATGCTGGCGTAGCATGACGTCCCCGCTTAGCTGACCTTTGGAGCATTTTACAAGGGGAGGACGGTGCATTGCCATCCACGTCGTCGCAGAGGGATGAGCGGCGACCGGGCGCTTGAGATTGCCTCAACACCGTCTGCGCATGCGAGTCGCCAACTTTCGGTAAGCGCCTCTCCCTCTTTGTCTCCCCGGGGGGACCCACAGTCGCACGAGCCTCCGTAGCTAAGCGTCATTGCCCAGCTCTCCACAGTGTTCACACAAAACGCAGCTGGTTTTCTGAACACGCTGACATGCACATCTTCCGCTGTCATATACGTTGTTGCAGCTGCGGCCCCTACCTTTGCAGCAGCTGCTAGAGCTGCGCGTGCACCTGCTGCTACATCTGCTGGGCGCGCAATGGAGGCCTACACCGAGGCATCCGTCATTGTTGATCCCATTGCTGCTGCAGCCGCAAACATTGGCACGTAGGTCTCTATAGCAACAGCCGCCATTGCATCCGCAACTGCATCTGCTACATCTGCTACTGTAACAGCTGCATCCTCTATCTGCACCTCTACAGCAGTAGCTGTCACCGCCGTCACATCGGCTTCGTCTGCACCATCCAATCTTGTCACTGCGGCCATCTCCATTGTAGCCGCATTCACCACCTTAGGAACAGCCTTCGTCACCGGGGCTCTTGCCCTAGTGGTTCTCGCTGCGTCTACAGTTGCTATCCTCTCCTCTGCCAATGCAGCTATTGTTCCTCCTCTCCTTGGGTTTCTCCACAACCCATCTCCCTCCTCGACATCTTGACCTGCCCCTTTCCCTTTGCAGTGTGTGTCTGTCCTCTGTCATTGTCTCTCTTGCGGTGGCTTGCATTGTCTGACTCGGGGTGGGTTGTCTTGCAGCTCTCTCTCCACTCATCCAAGACACCCCATTTTTCCCACGCCCACTGGGGCTGGGGAAACTCTACCAAAATCTGTCCGGCAGAGCCCCCCGGTCGCCACCATGCCTCGTGACGACGAGTCAGTCATTGCGTCCCTTCAGCGTCAGCTGGCCCTTGCTCGCAAGGCTCAGCAGGAAGTTGAAGATCTCCTTAAGCTCACAGAGGAAAACCGTGCGGCATTCATAGATGAGGTTGCGGCTATAGTGTTGCATCGCTTGCCTGCTGCGTCTATTGTCCCACATGTTGGTGCCAATGCTAACGCGTCCTCCACGCAGTCTGGCTCTAGTACCGTTGCTGCAACGCACTCCGGCACTCCTGCTTCTACCCTGTCCTCTCCTGCGCCACGCCAGCACGACTTCTTCTCTCAGCCACCTCCCCTCTCTCCTGGTCTTTTCTTCCTCTGAATCTGCTCGCGCTATCCTCGCTCTAATTGCCGCTGCACCTGAGTCGCTGATTGATGATGTCGGCACCTTCAATGCTGACCGTGCTGTCCAGCGCCTTGCTAATCCCATTGGTGCGTACACCATGATGCGTAGTCGCTCCACTATCACTGGCCAAGCCGCTCAGAGCGCGCTTACAATCCAGTTCAACACGCACCTCATGCGTAGTGATGAGACCGCCGATGCCTATTGGGCTCGCGGTCTCAACTCCTTTGTGAGCTTGACGACCCAGCACTGGCCAGCTCTCCGCCGTTTTGACCATGATCAACGGTCTCATTCCTGAGCTGTCCGATCTCCTTCGCGACGTCAAAGCTGATGAGCTACAGCGCCTTGCCTTGCAGCCACTCCCGCCCAGGTCGCCACTTGGGGTTGGTGCTCTCTGGGACTTTACGTCCGAGCGCCTTGCTGCTTGGTGGACTAGTCTGCAGAACAAGCGTCTCCACCGATCTGTCGTTACCGGTGTTGCAGCGCTCACCACTACTGTTGTGCCCTCCTCCTCTTCTGCACCTTCTTCTGTCCCTGTCGCTTCTTCTTCGTCCTCTCCTGCCTCTAGCCTCGCTTCCTAGGGTCATGGAAAGGACAAGGGGAAGGGCAAGGACAAGGGCAAGGGCAAGGACAAGGATGTTGCTGCTCCCTCGCGGGCTCCAGGAGTCGTCGTATGGTGGAACTGTGGTTCGTCTGAGCACTCTGCTCGGACATGCCCAGCTCCACCGGATGACCTCCGCCTTGCCAGGGCAATGCGGGCTCACTGGGCGTGCACCTCCGGCTCCCTCTCTTCCCCGGCACCCTCCGGCTCCAGTGCTCCATCGCACGCCTTCACTCCACTTCCAGCTCAGGCTCACGCCACTTCTGGTGTTCCCCCTCCTCCGCCGCCTGGCCCCTACCCCTAGGGCTAGCCACCTCCTTACGGTGCCCCTACATATGCTGGCCCCTTGTCGTCTGCTTACATGGCTCTACCGTGGTTCCCTCCATTCACCGACGCGTCTACTCCATCTCTGTCGGCATCTGTTGATAGTGATCGTGGTGATCGGGAGCGCGACCTGGAGCAGTCTCTCCTTCAGCTTCTCCGCCTTCGCGATCAGGGAGGTGAAGGTGTTGCACCACTGGCCAGAGGTCTTGTGTATCAAACGAACAGTTTCCTTCGTGGGGATCCTCCCGGTCATGTCTTGGGTGCCTTGTGTACGTTTGTCCCATGGATTGAGCGTTGGCAGTCTGACTTTCTCCCTCGTTGTCTCCCTCTTTGCACCTTGTCTGCCTCATCCGTTGGCATTGTTGCGACGTCCAGCGTCCTTTCCCCCGTGCGTGTGTCCAGTGGTCTCTGGGTCCTTGACTCCAGCGCCACCCACCACATGACATCCGTGCATTCCTTGTTTGTCTTGTTGGGTCCAGTCGGCTCTGTCCGCTTTGTTCGTACTGGGTCTGGTCAGTTGCTGTCGGTTCAGGGTGTGGGCGTCGTGCACTTTTTGGACCCAATGGTGCCTTGTACCTGCCTGATGTTCTGTATGTGCCTTCACTGGAACTCAGCCTGCTATCTGTACCGTCCCTAGATGATCAAGGTATGGACTTCACTACTAGTCGTGGTGTGGGCACTGCTTGTCTTTGTTCCTCCCAGCGTGTTGTTCTCCGTGGCGTGAAGTGTGGCAAAATCTATCATGTTCCCTCGCATGTCCCTTCTGCTCCTCTTGTCGGCGTTCCTCTTGCTCACATTGCACCCTCTCTCACTCCTGACCTCTTCCGTCTCTTGCATCGCCTCCTTGGTCATGTCCACACAGATGCCATTCACAGCATGCTTCGCCTCCGGCCTGCTCTTGGCCTCTCGCTCTCCACCTTCCCTGCCCCTTGCCCTGCTGACTGTCTTGACTGCGCGCAGGGGAAGATGCATCACTCTCCTTTCTCTCCTTCTGAATCTCACTCCTCCCATCCCCTTGATCGTGTTCATGCAGACGCCATGGGCCCCCTGCCTCGTGACCTCCTTGGTGATGTTGGTCGTTATGTCTGATGCCTTACCGATGACTTTTCTTGCTTTCGTTGGGTCTTCGCTCTTCGACAAAACAGTGATGTTTATTCCGTCATTGAGTTGTGGCTTGCTTAGGCTGAGCGTGCCTGTCAACGGTCGTTGCGTGTCTTCCGCAGCGACCGTGGCGGTGAATTCCTTGGTCCCACCGCCCGCCTCCTCGACTCTCGTGGGGTGTGTCTGGAGACTTCGGCTCCCTACACACCCCAACAAAACGGTATCTCTAAGTGTTGGAACCGGACGCTTGCCAACGGTGTTTTCACGCTTTTTTCTGAATCCGGTCTGCCTCCGCTCTTTGCGTTTGAGGTGATGTGCTACATGACATGGGTGTGGAACCGTGTTCCTCGCAGTCCCCTACCCCGCACTGTCACCCCCTTTGAGCGTTGGCATGGTCAACAAGCCGCTCTTTGTCTGGCTCGAGTCTGGGATTGTATTGCTTTTGTCTGGCTTCTGGAGGACCTGCGTGACGGGAAGCTCTCCCCTCGCAGTCGCCTGTGCCCCTTTTGTGGGGTCTCTGCGCAGTCAAAAGCGTGGATTTTCTAGAACCCTGTCCGCTAGCGTGTCATCGAGTCTCGCGACGCTCAATTTTTTTAGTCAGTCTTCCTCCGGGACCTCCGTCGCCTGTCTCATGACTCCTCCCTCCTCCCTCTCTCTCAGCTGGGGGGGGGGAGTCGGTCATACCGGTCCGGCAGTCCCTATTGCCGCACCGCAGCTCTCAACCTCATCTCAGTCCTTGTCGTCCGGACCTGTCCCTACTTTCTCAGCATCCTCGTCCTCTGTCATCTCTTCCAGCTCCTCTGACGCACCATCCTCTCCGGTCACTCACTCTACCCAGTCTGCCTCATCTCCCGCTGTCCCGTCCAGCCCGGTCACAACTCCCAGTGTCCCCTCACCGGTGGCCTCTCCCATTTGGGTGTCTTACCCGCCGCTGCCTGTCTCCACGGGCTCTACTCCTGTCTCTCCCTTCATCCGGGGTGGGCGTCTTCGTGCCCTCCCCAACCGCTCTAGCACCTCCACGACCTCAGCACACCCTCCTCCATCGTAGCCTCCCCCCTCGTGTGCTCTCCGCACCGACATGGACGCATTGGGCCTCGCTACTAGGATCATCCATCCCAGTTCTGCCCTCAGCTATACGCTCATTGCCTCAGAGCATGAGCGGGCCTTGGAAGCTGTTATCTTGAGTAGCATTGCCGAGTGTCACGCCACGTCAGCCACCACTGCCTTGCCGCCTGAGCCAGCCACGGCGCGTCAAGCCCGCACGGTCTCTGACGCCCAGCAATGGGAGGCTGCCATGCACAACGAGCTCAACGCCTTTGATGAGCATGCGGTCTATGAGCTTGTCGGTCTACCACCTGGACGCAAAGTCATCCATGCTCGTTGGGTCTTTCGGCGCAAGTACAAGCCCAACGGTGCACTCGATGAATACAAGGCACGACTCATGGCAAGGGGGTTCTCCCATGTCCCCAGGATCGACTTCGATGAGACGTTTGCACCAATAGGACGGTATACCACTGCCAGAGCACTGTTGAGTCTCGTCGCTCATCACGACTGGGAGTTGGAGCAGATGGGTGTGAACAATGCATTCCTCCACGGGCAGCTGGATGAGGAGATCTACATGGTCCAGCCTCCTGGTTTGTTTTACGGTAGTGACCGAGTCTGGCGGCTGCGAAAGGCTCTCTATGGCCTGAAGCAGTCGCCTCGGTACTGGAACAAAGAGATCACGTCCACTCTTGAGAAAGGAGGTTACAAACGCAGTACGGTGGATCCTACACTCTTTGTCAGTCCACCCTCTGCCCCGTTCGTCGCTGTTCTCGTGTACGTAGACGACCTATTGATAGCGTTGCCTTGTCTAGCTACTGTCAAGGTGGTAAAGACGCTCTTGCAGCCCACGTACAAAATGAAAGACTTGGGACCTGCACGCGTCTTCTTGGGCATGGAACTTGAGCACGGTCGTCTTCGTCACACACTCCATGTTCACCAGGTTGCATACGTCCGCAACCTGGGGGAGCGCTTCGCCTTGCTTCTGGAGTCCACACCCACTGCGTCTACGCCCATGATCCCAGCGGGTCAGAGGCTGCTAAAGACACTGGATGTGTCTAAGCTTGGTGAGACAGTCGATGTGACGGACTATCTTCATGTCATTGGATCACTGATGTACGTGGCGACCACAACCAGGGCAAATGTAGCATTCTCAATGAACTTCCTCGCCCAGTTCTCCCAGGCTCCTCGAGCCCCACACATGGAGGCTGCACTGCGTGTTGTCAAGCATGCCCTCTCCACTGCTCGCATCGGTCTGTGCTATCATGTACAACCATCACTCGTCGTGGATGGATATACTGATACTGACTGGGTGTATGACATTGATGCACGCAGTCGTACCGGTTATGTATTTCTCGTTGAAGGGACAGTTGCATCGTTGAAGAGTGGTAAGCAGGGTTGCGTGGTACGCAGCTCCAATGAGGCTGAGTATGTTGCTCTAGGTGCAGGCACCTGCGAGAGTGTATGGCTGTGTCGCTTGCTGCAACAACTGTGCGTCCCCATCCGCTGCATCACGTTCGCGCTGAGACAACCAAAGCACCAAGGCAATTGCTGAACATGATGGCATGCATCACACATGCACGAAGCACATCAATTTTGAGCATCATTTTGTACGTGAGCGTATTACTGCAGGTGATGTCCGGGTTGTATGGGTCGATACACGACCGCAGCGAGCTGATTTCTTGACGAAGGCACTCAGCAGTAACGTCTTCAACACAGTTGTGCATGCTGTTGGGCTGTAGTGTCCACGTGGTGATCCTTGGTGAATGATTGTTCCCAGCGCGTGTACAGTTTTAAGTCACTCCTTGTGAGACATTTTCGTGCCTGTGAGTTCGTGCCACTATGCGTCAGCTTTGGGTCATGGGGGAGTGTTGGTTTGTGTCCCACCGATTTGTTGTGACCTCTGCCCTCGCTGCACACTCATCGCATTCACGCAGGTGATTGATGCTGGAGTGACAATGGCGCTAACGTCACCGCTCGTGTGGTGCCGACCCATGATTATGCTCGTGCCGACTATCCAGAGCCACACTCACAGTGCTTGCGTCCGAGTGGCCTCTAGCACGTGCCTCCATGACCTGATTTATCGTTGACACTAGGATACCTAGTGTGACTGGGGTGTATGTCCGGGTTGTGGTTTCCGGGTTTGATAGGTTGCATGCGTGCAGGTTATTTCGAGTGTGAGATCCGGGTTCGGATCTCACTTGGCGTGGGTGTGAGCGAGGCTGGGCTTGCCGTCCGCCCGCTCCCCACCCCGCTGCCTACTGCTCGCTACGACCTAACTCCTCTGTGGCTCGTTGCTCGTTACTTTTCGCCTCTCAAGCAAAAACCTGATCCATGGCGTCAACCTTCTCTTAGTGTGCCATGCATCTATGTCTCACACTCTCCCACACATGCTAAGCTCTACGTTCGAGAAGCGTCGACTCTCGCAGTCAGTCATCTGCACGCCGATGTGTTGTGCTTTGCGCCGTTCCTATACACTTTACTGTGACCACTCGGCCGTGTCAATACTCGTGCAGATCCCTGAGGGGGGCGGCCCTGGTGGCACCGGCGCGACGACAGGCGGCGGACTACCAGCTTGGAGCTGGCCGACCACTGTACCAGAGCCCCAGATGCCACCGAGACTCTCTGTTGTGTTTTCTACATCTTGCATGCGTCTTTCGGCGGACTGGCCATGAGGCCTATTTGCATGTTTTTGCATAGTATGTTCACTGTCTGTCAATGGATGCATGCATGTGACCAGTTAAAGTGTCCGTCTTTTGATTCTGCACGTCTAGGTTCAGACGGCGTAGCATTTTGACATGTGTGCACAGAGTTACGGCCAAAACAGTGGTTTTGGGCCAGTTTTAGGACAGCTCTTGGACTGGCGCGTGCGACACCCTCTGTGCGCCACAGCAGGTATTTATGCCTTGGATGTGTCATTTGTTATTTCTCTCTACATATACTATATTGAAGCATTCTGACACTTTGCCTTGTGTCTCCTAGCAAAACCCTTGCTGTAGTGTGTACGACCTGTGACTGTCGTCACCGTCTGATCAGGCACTGACCCCTAGTCAGCGGCTGCGTTGCTAGGAAGCTTCCACGCATTTTGTCACAAGCCGGGAGGACACAACAGAGTACAATGAGAGATGCACGAAAACCAACACTAAACTTGCCTAGCTTGGCTAGACTGTGATGCTTGTGTGTCGCTGCATAATCTGGTTGTGTTTGGGGTACAATGGGTATTCTCCTCCCGTTCGAGACCCGCGCACACGGTTGATTGTTCTCGTGCCTCAGGAGACCTCCAGTTTGTGGTTTCATGTTCTAGGACATATGTATTCCCCGTCCGTGCCTTTTGGTGCGGCGGGGATGTCTGGGCCTGGTGGGGTAGTCACCAGTCCCCAATACATAAGCTCATCGTCGGGCTCATTGTACTCTCTCCTTGATTCTTAATTAAGTTGTTCCAGACTTAGCTGAATCTTGGCGCTGCATTTCTCCCGCTCACCACCAGAGCTCATGTCTCATTTGGCATGGGCCTGCATGTCCTAGAGTCATTTTAGCAAACATGTGGTCTCCGAAGAACCCGCACAAACCATCGTGTGGCTGGGTTTCACCTATGGGTGAGACTAGCTGTGAATAGGTGAGCTGTATCATTCGGATTCACCAGCGTATCCACACAAGCAACAAGGCACCCACCAGAGCATTGATTCTCTAGTGTGCCCGCGAGTAACCATTTCTCTTTGCACATTGAAGCATATAAAGCTAATGAGACTTTGTGCATCTCTCTGAACAGAGTCTTGCGGTTCTTACAAATGTACTGTATGCCAGTGCCCATGCTGGCCAATCAATGTTGCCACATCAGCAACAGCAGTGCAGGGAAGCTTCCAGACTGTTTCCCGTAGGTTTGACAGTGCGGTCCACGTCGCATGTGATGCACAGGTAGACCGCACCTGTACAGTCTGTGAGCTCGGTCCACAGTACAAGCCTTGTCATCCTGCAGGTTTGCACTGTATCCGTTTTTTTCCTGCAAGTTAGGAAGTAGAAGGTTGAGTCTACGTCCTAGCTGGTTCACACACACACACACACACTTGCTACTCTCCCCACTTGTCTTTCTGCATCGCAGACCAGAGAAATTTCCAGGGCAAATTGGCAAAAGAGCATAGGAGCAGCTTAAACTTGGACATGGCAGAGTCACATGCCTTATTTCAGTCGCACTGCTTGTGCACTGCACTGATTCACCTTCACGAAAGCATCCATCATGCTAGACCATTCCCGTGGCTCGTGATGACGCGTGTCGGGGAGCACAGTCAGCATGTGATGATGATGGGCCTGTTCCACTGACTGGATTCATGAGTCTCATCTTCGTGATGTACGTCGTTCCTCCTCACTGATGGCTCAGCGTCCGTCTGATGCCGAGTGTTCTATTGCTTGTTGTACAGTGACGTCCACCAGTCGTGACTCCGGTGGCACTTGGATCATCGATTCTGGGGCCACCCATCACATGACGTGCCGTCGTAGTGACTTTGTCGTACTCGGTCCTGTCACGACTGTCCGTTGTGTTCGTGCAGGCTCTGGTCAGTCCTTGCCCGTCCACGGTGTGGGGGTTGTATGTTTCAACGGTCCATCTGGCCCCCTGTATCTTTCTGACGTGTTGTTTGTGCCTGATCTTAAGCTCAGCCTGCTGTCTGTGCGTGCCTGCACTCTGATGGGTCTCTCTGTGGAGCATACCGCTGACTCAGCGACTGTGACTGCTATTGACACCCGCAACATTGTTCTGCATGCTTCAGTCATAGATGATTTGTATCGTATCACTCGGCCCTCCTCTCCTTGCTCTCCTTCCTCATCCGGTTGTGTTTTTGTCATTGGTGTTCTATCCCCAAAACACCAACGGTTGCTTCATCATCGTCTATGTCACGTTGGCTCCGACACTGTGTCGAAGCTCATTCGGACACAGCCTGCTCTTGGTCTTGATGTGGCTTCTTTCGAGAAGCCACCCAAGACCGACTGTCTTTTTTGCGCTCAGGGAAAGATGCACCAGTGCACCTACCCTGACTCGCGTTCCCGAGCGCTTAGGCCTCTCGAGTTGGTCCACTCGGACCTTCTCGGTCCTCTCCCGGTCGAGTCCCTGTCCGAGAGGGGCCGGTATGTTCTGACGCTGACTGATGACTCCACCCGTATGCGGTGGGTCTACAG
>SZWC01001392.1:29072-41873 GCA_023375785.1 Penium margaritaceum | reverse complement strand
CCCCCCCCCCCCCCCCCCCCCCCCCCCCCCCTTCCCTTCTTCCTTCGCTCCTTCTTCTCCCTCTTCTCTCTTAAAGGCTGCAGAGGACTGGCACAGTCGGGTGGTGCATGCTGCCAATGATGACAGTTGCAACGGGCTAATGTTCTTCAGTGCTGTCTCCGTCGCACCTGTCAGAAAACAATGTGTGGAGAAGAAGGCCCAAGGGCAGGTAGGGCAGAAGAGAAGCTTGGCCCCAACAAAGACAGACCAGAAGCACAAGCACAAGCACAGCAGCTCTCACCTTAGCCACATGCTCGACGCTCACAGAGCCGACCACGATGGCGCCGCCACTGCGCAGTGCAACATCCACAGACCCCATCGGGCCACGCAGCGGCAGGCACCGTCCGGGCGTGCCCGAGCGCGGCTGCAGCACCAGCTGCGCGTGCGGGTGCAGCGGACTCAGCCGCAACACTTGCCGCACCACCGGCAGCACCGATGCCAGCAGCCCCCCAGCAACAGCACCACCACTACCGCCACCCCACCCCTCCAGCAGAGCGGACGAGGGAAAGGCAGGCGAGTGGCCGACGACCCGCCCGCCCGCCGTGCCCACGGCAAAATCCTCTCTTGCAATGCTGTCCGCCATGTGCTTGGATAGCTCCAGCTCTACCACCCGCTGAGCCGCCTCCCTCACCTCGTCCAGACTGAGGGGCGCTCCCCTCCTCCTCCCACCTCCTCCTCCCTCCTTCCCCTCCGCCTCTCCTCCCTCCTCGTCCGTGATGCCCCGACTCTTCAGTACACCCTCCACAAGCTCCAGCACCTGCTGCCGCATCACCGGCCCGCCCTCCTCCAGCAGGCCCTTGAGCCGCCGGTCCATGTCGTCCGCCCTCAGCCCGAGCGCCTGCAGCCGGGCCTCCAGTGCCTCCCCCTGCTGCTCCACTTGCCGCCGCAGCAACTCCTGTGCCTCCGCCACGCCCTCCACCTTCTTCGCCAGCGCCTGCGTCTGCACCTGCAGCAGGCTGCTCACTTTGTCAGTCCGCTTCTCGAGGGCCTCCAGCCCGCGCCGCAGCTCGGCAAGAGCTGCGGCGGTGGCCGCAGGCCCTTGCCTACCCCCTCCCAACCCGCTGACCGCCCCGGAGAACACGGACCAGAGTGATGGCGGCGATGGCGAGGGGAGGAGCAGGCTCCCAATCATCACCGCCAGCGACAGAGCCAGGAGGGAGGACAGCCAGGGGTGCTGCAGCAGCCGGACGACGGGGTTGTCTAATAGGGAAGGGCCGCTGGGGTGGCCCCCGTACCCTGATGTCGTGGACACAGTGACGGTGCGCCTGAAATCCCACGTCCGAGGCCACAAGTCTTTCCCAGCGCCTGCGCCGCCCCTCAGCCCCGCAGCTGCCGCCCCAGCCGTTCCTCCACCAATGCCCCCCCAGGTCCAGTCGTTGAGTCTCCACCAAGCGTCCCCCCTCGAGGAAGGACCTGCTGCCGCTGCTGCTGCTGCGTCGGTGCTGCCCAACCGGTACCCCGCTGCCGGCGCACCTCCCCTTGATCTGAGGTACGAGAAAGAATCCAGGTCAAGCCGCCGGGGGGCGAAGGGTGAGGCCGTCCCGGCGCTGGCAGCAGCACCCGCTGGCGTGCCTGGCACATGCCCTCCTCCTGCCGCTCCCGTCCTGAACCCGTCACCCTGGGCGCTGCCCGTCGCCTGCGCATCGGGATCGTCGTACTCGTCGAGAGCCGGCGCCGCTGCTGCTGTTGCAGCAGCCGGAGCAGCGGCAGCCGCAGCAGCGTCTCTCCCACGCCTCGGTCTTCCGGTGGCCGCGGCGGCTGGGGCGTCCGCAGTTCCGGCAGCAGCGGATGGGCCTCCGCCTGGACCTGCGCCCCTCTTCTTGACGGGACGGCTGGCGGAGCCTTGCGCGAGGCCTGCCGCTGCGGCGGTGGCAGTGCCGCCGCCGGTGATGGCGCTGGCCATGCCGGTGGGTAGGCGCGCGAAAAGGAGACCGGGGGGGAAATGTCAGGAGGATGAGAGGATGGTGCCGGCGAAACCTTGACAAGAGCGCTGAACTCCGACGTCTGAAACAGTTCGGTTGGACAGGTTGAACCTCTGCCGGCAAGGAGAACAGCGCTCTTCGGCCCGGCTCGTAGAATCTTGGCGGATCGGCCACAGTGGACGCCCGCACGGACACCCTCGATAGCTGCTCTGCTCCCCACGAAAACCTTCCTGCCACTGGCGCAGGTGACAACGAGGAAAAGCTCTTCGAGAGGCGCGGGAGCAGTTTCTCCCCCAGTCTTCTTGCCGTCACGTCGGCACGTCCGTCTTGTGCAAGAAGACACTACAACGCACAATCAGCCAACGGCTCTGGCGCCCGTGGGTGCCCGGAGCGGACGTCATGGATGGGCCAGGCGGCCGAGAGAGTCCATTGAATGGGCCTTGGATGACACGTTACCTGCACAACATGACGTCATACAATCGATGATGCATGTGATGGTCGTTGGTTCAGGAAACAGCGCGCACTAGGGGAGTCGCAGCCAACGAACGAACATCACATGTGGGCCCAAACGGCATTGGCAATTAAAATTAATAGCGACCCTTGGTGACGTCTGAGTGCCGCAAAACCCGGATTCAAGGCCTGCCAGGTGTGGAGCAGGGTGCGGGAAACAATGCGATAGGTGGAACTTTGGAGGAAACGGGCGACGGAAAAAGCAGTTCACGATTGGAGTCGAGACGTTCTGACGGCTTTTTCGAATGGGTACATGGAGGGATTACCCGCGAAATTCGATTCTGTGTATACCCAGCCCTGCGTTCGGGAGAACAAAACTATGTTACCCGCTGTTTGGCATAACAAGACTCCCCTACCCACAGAACTGAAAATATTCACATTATAACACGAACAGCAAGACAATGCAGCATGTCCACGTTACAAGCAATGCAGCGTTGACATAGTGACGTCAAAAACTTCAATGAACATTCACAAACCCCTCATTTGAGAAATTTGTGAATTTTTTAGGGGGGGGGGGGTTGCATTTGGTTTTTATGGGGGGTCCAAGACTCCCCATGCGTTGAAAGCGAACCTGTTGGGCCTCGCGACCTTTGGGCCCAATAGGAGCCCGCGTAAGAATAAAACCCTAAAACTCCGAATGTGATTGGAGGTGTGGTTTTATCAGGGTTTTCATGTTAAAACTAGAGTTTTTGCGTGTTGGGGAAAAGGGAAAAGAAAAAGAAAAAACGAGTGTTTCCGCTCGATTTCGAAAACAGGTGTTCTCGCAATTGTGATTCTCTCATGGTGGGAGCGAGGGGGGTGGACATGCCCCACTTCGCTTTGCTCGATCAAAGGCGCATCCCGCTGATCAAGCCTCGTGAAGGGAGTGGGCAGGGCAGTACTATATTTGAAGTCATTGGACATGGCGTCAATGTAATCTGTTTGTTCGATAGTGTTGTGATGTTGTCAGTCATACACTGTTGTACAGTTGGTTGTGACCACTCGGCCGTGTCCATGCTCGTGCAGATCCTTGAGGCGGACCCAGCTGGAGACAAAGTTCCCTGAGGTGATGCTCCACCCGCTGGAGGCAGCCTGGCAGCCTACCCAGTGTACCAGAGGGCTCCCACAGCCCACGGACTACGTTTGGAGGTCTTCAGGATTTTCTCGGTGGACAGCCCTGCCAGGCTGATTTACATGTTTGTTTTCTTGCACTCTCCGGCTGTTCCCGGACGTAGGCGTGTGACCAGTCGTTGTGTCTGTCTTTTTGTTGTGCATCCGTAGGATCAGACGGCGCTCCGTTTGGACGCTTGTGCGCAGAATTATGGCCAAAACAGTGGTTTTGGGCCGGTTCAGGTTTGACAGGCACCGCCGTGTGCGCCACCCGCCGTGAGCCACGGCGGCTATATATGCTGTGGACCTGTCATTTGTTATCCCTCTCTGCATTTACTTCAATTGAAGCTTGAGATACAAGTGCGCGTGTCTCTCCCTACCCTTGCTGTCCCTTGCATGACCTGTGTGTCAACCAGCCAGACCCGTGCTGTCAGGCTAGCAAGCAGAAAGGCTAGGAAGCTTCCTGGAATCTTCTCATGGTATCAGAGCAGGCGAGCCAGTGCTCGTCGTGCTGCGCAGCAGAGACGCAGCAGCTGCAGCAGCAGTGAGGAGCAGCAGTGGCAGCAGCCCACAGCAGCAACAGCAGCAGCAGGTCCTGGTTGGACCCATCACCACCCTGAGTCGCTTGAAGCGACAAGAGCACGCAGCGACGCATATGCCATCATCCTGATGCGTTAGAAACCGCAACGGCAGGTTCATGCTGCAACTGCAGCGTGACACAACGGCTTGAGGCCGTTGGAGCCCTTGCGCGCAGCAGCAGCCGGTCCGAGGCCGCCCGTGTGGCGACTTGGAGCCGCAAACCGGGCGAGCAACAGCACCATGAGCGAGCAACAGCAGCAGCAGCGGCCGTGGCCACTCAGGCACCAGAGGCACCAGTACCTTTTGTAGGTGCTGACTCCAGCCGTGCAGCTTCCTGGAAGCCGCACGGACGTGGAGGAGCGGCAGACGCAAATCGCGTCAGCCGCCATCCTCTCTTCACCCGCCTGTGCCGGACTCAAATAGCCACCAAACGTTGCGCCCTATGGCTCGTTGGAAAGCTTAGATCTCAAGCTTTCCATCGCGCCCTTCCTCGCCTCATTTGCAGCTCTGTAGCCTCCAGCATTCACCGTTCCGCATCACTGATTTGAATTTTTCATTTTTTCGGCCTGAGCACAAAATCAGATCGTTTTGGCCTTTTTCCCCACTCTTTGAAGACGAAAATTTCACCATTGTCTTCAGCATCCTCAGACGCCTCTGTGGTCCAAATTTCGCTTCATTTGGACAACCTTCAATCTTTAGTGGTGAAAATTTAAATTTTTAAATTTTCAGCACTTAGCCGTTTTTTGGTCAGAAGGTCGACTTTTGCCACCGTCCTAAATCGGCGAGAAACGCTGACGGTTCTGCATTCGGACGATTTTCGCACCGCCTCAGCATGGAGCCGAGCAGCTCCAAGGGCAAGGAGCTGGAGAACACCGTCACGAGCGGGGGCTGCAGCCCACGCTCAAAGGCGATTGACTTCCTGCTGGTGGAGCAGTCGTCACTCCGCCAGCGCCAGGATGAGCAGTCAGCTACGCTGCGACAGATCCGCGATGCCTTGGTCTCTCTGTCTGGGACACCGGGACATCAGCCCAGGAGAGAGAGAGAGAGAGAGAGAGAGAGAGAGAGGCAACCCCATCGGCCCAGGAGTCTGCTGGCCCCACTGCCGCCCCTGCACAGAGACAAGAGTCCATGGTCGAGGAGTGGGATCAGGTGCCACCTCCCACTGGGGAGGACGCGCTTCGCCGGCTGATGGAGCAGATGAGAAGCCTGCGCATTGAGACACCGGCGCCCAGTCCGAGGGGACAGCAGTAGCAGCAGCAGCAGCAGCAGCAGCAGCAGCAGACCAACCCGCGTCAGGTCTCGGGTGCCGCTAGAGGAGCAGCGTTGATGCCTTTCATGCCCTTCCCACGCCCGCTCCTAGCACCACCAGAGGTCCAGCTCCCCACGGAGCGACGACCCAAGGACTTCGAGACTTCCCCGCCTCGCTACGACAGCAAGGCAGGGTTTGACTATTGGGAGGTGCTGTTTCACGTATGGGCAGACTCAGAGGGAGTCTGGCCCTACTACCACAGCCAGTACCAGACGGCTGATCCGCTCCAGTCCCAGACGGCAACGCGTGCCATGCGTGGACTGCTGTACGCAGTTCCACAGGAGACAGTGGTCGACTTCCGCCCCTTCCTGGCCGCGCCTGGGACAGGAGCAGGCGCAGACCCGCACCGCGGTTGGGAGCTGGCGCTGACCCTTTTTGCAGCAGAGACTCACGCGACCCGGTCAGCGCGCCTTCGCGAGTTCCACTCCCTTCATCAGGGATCCTCGGAGTCAGCAGCTGATTATTGGCGTCGGGCCATGCGCCTGTACACTCCTCTGGACACCGGAGGCGGCTCTGAGCTCTGGGCGCTGGACACCATCATGCTGGGAGTGCGCCCCGAGCTCACTGACACCTTCTCCCGCCTCGACCAGGACGTCCTCGCGTCCATGTCCGACACCCTGCAGCTGTTGCCTTGGGCGCAACGCTACTTCATCCAGGTCGCGACAGCTGACGAGGCAGCCCGCGCGCATCGGCAGGGCGCCATGGCCGTAGCAGCAGTGGGAGCAACGTCCTCTACGCCTTCCACACCGTCGTCCACCTTCACCCCCACCAGCTCCACCTCTACCTCTCTTGCTTCCTCCCCTGCTACTCCGACAGCCACTGCAGCAGCCGTGAAGGGGAAGAAGGGGAAGAAGAAGAGGGGACCGCAGCAGCCTTCCAGTGGCACCGGACGGGCGGTCCGGTGCCACAACTGCGGCGGACGTCATCGCTACACTGAGTGTCAGCAGGAGCTGGACTGGGCGAGGATCACCCGCGGTCTTCAGGCAGCCCACGAGGAGCGCATCCGCACTGGAGCAGCAGCCCGTGCCGCAGCGACCTCAGGGGCAACACCGGCGGCACATCCTCCGCCATCCGGGGGGAGTACCACGCCGGACCCAAGGGACCAGACCATCGCGGAGCTACGTCGACTGCTGGCACTTCGCTCACAGGGAGGTGCAAGTGTGCTGTCATAGCCGAGTGGTCCACAGACTGACTGTCCATCTGTGTTTGTGGCACGTGGTCCTACTTGTGGGGGGCTGCGTCGCCTGGTGAGGATGAGTCTGACAGCACAGAGTGGTTGGATGAGTTGCATCGTCGTGCATTGTCCCGCTGTCCTGCCACACCTGCTGAGCGTCCAGCAGAGGCGGCGTGCTCCGTTGCTCGTTGTACCGTGACCACCACAGGTCGTGAGGCGAGTGGCCACTGGATCATTGACTCAGGGGCCACTCACCACATGACCTGCGACCGTACCGCCTTTGTCGTGCTTGGTCTTGTTAGGTCTATTTGGTCAGTGCGGACAGGTTCTGGGCAGTCACTACCTGTTCAGGGGACAGGGGTCGTACGGTTCGATGGTCCGTCTGGTCCCGTGTATCTTTCTGACGTGCTTTTCATGCCTGATCTGGAGCTCAGCCTGCTCTATGCCCGTGCCTGCACGAGGATGGGTCTCTTTGTTCACCACTCCATTGATGATGCCACGATCACTACACTTGACACTTCCACGGTTGTGTTACGTGCCTCTGTTGTGGATGACCTGTATCGCATCGTGCGCTGCTCTGCTCCTAACTCTTCCCCTTGCTCATCTCCCCGCGTCTTTGTCACGGGGGTGTTGTCTCCTGACCACCAGCGCCTGTTACATCGGCGCCTGTGTCATGTGAGCACGGACACTGTGTCAAGGCTCATTCGTACACAGCCCGCTATCAGACTTGACGCGGCTTCCTTCGAGAAGCTGCCCAAGACCGACTGTCTGTTCTGCGCTCAGGGCAAGATGCATCGATGCACCTACCCTACCTCCGTCACTCGCACGCAGCGTCCCCTGGAGCTTGTCCACTCGGACCTCCTCGGACCTCTCCCTGTCGAGTCGGTCGCTGACCGTGGTCGGTATGTTCTTACACTCACGGATGACTTCACCCGCATGCGGTGGGTCTACTACCTCTGCCACAAGAGTGATGCCGCTCTAGCCGTGCGCTTGTGGCTCGTGATGGCCGAGCGTCAGTCTCGTCACTCCTTCCACACCTTCCACTCTGACCGCGACGGTGAGTATCTCGGTGAGCTGACCACTCACCTCGCCGAGCTTGGTATCTGTCACCAGCTCTCGGCCCCTGATACGCCACAGCAGAACGGTGTGTCCGAGCGTTGGAACCGCACCATGGAGGACGCGGTTCGCGCCATGCACGCTGAGTGCGGTCTCCCGGAGTCCTTCGCCTTCGAGGGCTTCGCCTACATGACGTGGGTCTGGAACCGCCTCCCGCATGGTCCCTTGCCGGACCACGTCACGCCGTATGAGCTGTGGTTCGGTCATCGTGCGGACCTCAGGCTTGCTCGCGTCTGGGGTTCCTTGGCCTATGTCTGGTACACCGAGGACCAGCAGGGGTCCAAGGTCTCTCTGCGCGGCCGGATGTGTGCCTTCCTCGGTGTCTCCTCGCGCTCCAAAGCGTGGCGTTTCAGGGATGCGGGTCGCCACCGCATCGTTGAGTCGCGCGACGCGCTGTTTTTTGAGGCACTGTCGTACCGCGACCTGTCTACCATTCTCACCCTGGCAGCATCTCACATTCCCACCTGTGAGGCCTCCCGTCGGATGGGTGAGTCTACCCCACAGGGTGAGTGCGTCCGGGGTGCCTCCGGGGTCGGACCGTCGCTGGCCACCATTGACCCGACCATCATTGCTGTTGGGCCTGTAGTCTCTACGCCTGCCCCGCTTGCGCCCGCCACGACTGTCTCGCCTGCGCCTGCCGCGCCTGCCTCACCCGCGCCTACCGCGACTGCCTCGCCCGCGCCTGCCGCGCCTGCCTCACCCGCGCCTACCGCGACTGCCTCGCCCGCGCCTGCCGCGACTGCCTCGCCCGCACCTGCAGCGCCTGCTTCGCCCGCACCTGCAGCGCCTGCTTCGCCCGCACCTGCAGCGCCTGCTTTGCCCGCACCTGCAGCGCCTGCTTCGCCCGCACCTGCAGCGCCTGCTTTGCCCGCACCTACAGTGCTTGCTTTGCCTGCCGAGGCTGCACCTGCCGCCTCTTCGCCTGCGGCGCCTGCCTCACCCACGCCCGCCGCGACTGTCTCGCTCGCGCCTGCCGCGACCGTCTCGTCCGTGCCTGCAGCGCCTGTTTCGCCCGCGCCTGCAGCACCTATCTCGCCCACGCCTGCAGCGTCTCCAGAGACGGCACTTTACCTCCCCGTGCCAGAACCGTCAGTCAGCTCAGACTCGGGCTACTCCCGTGGACCAGGTGGGCGTCTCCACCCACTGGCCTCACGAGCACCTTCGACTGCGGTTGCGCCACCCAGACGACGCACGCGCAGCGTGCACAGTGGTGACCCTGGCACAAAGGCTCTCGGCCTAAGTGTCCAAGGCACCTACACGGAGTTGTGCCCAGCTTGTCCCATTGGGCACCAGCTGATCGCTGACGAGCACGAGGCTGCACAGGCAGCTGCTGCTGACCTAGTTGCGGTCCGTCCGACCCATGAGGCATGTCTCCTGGCCACCCGGAGCTCCCCTTTAACGGTCCCTGATCCAGACACGTTAAAGGAGGCTCTCTCAGGAGAGGATGCTGAGTAGTGGCGGGCTGCCTGTGAGGACGAGCTCAGGGCCTTCCGGGAGCACAGAGTCTTTGAGCTGGTCGACCGTCCTGAGGGACGGAAGGTCGTGCAGGCCAAGTGGGTCTTCCGCAAGAAGGTGAAGCCTGACGGCTCACTGGACCGCTATAAGGCCCGCTTGACTGCCAAGGGTCTCTCTGAGGTTGAGGGGATCGACTTCACTGACACCTTTGCCCCTGTTGGACGCATGACCACAGCTCGCGCGCTGCTTGGTGTGGTCGCTCACCATGACTGGGAGCTGCACCAGATGGATGTGAACAATGCGTTCCTCCACGGCACCTTGGAGGAGGAGATCTACATGGTCAAGCCACTTGGGTTTGAGGTCGAAGGCAACAAGGTCTGGCGCTTGCGCAAGGCCTTGTATGGCCTGAAGCAGTCGCCCCGGTGCTGGAACCGAGAGATCACTCACACCCTCACTCAGGGCGAGTACGTCCAGAGTGATACCGACCCGTCACTTTTCATCCGACGGACAGCCGAGCACCTCACTGCCATTCTGGTGTACGTGGACGATCTCCTGATTGCGTCTCCTTCACTGGAGGCCGTGAAGGAGGCCAAGGCAGTCCTGCAGGCCGCCTACAGGATGAAGGACCTTGGTCCAGCGGCTGTTTTCCTCGGGATGGAGATTGTGCGTGATCGTCGTCGACGGACACTCCTCCTCCATCAGGCACGATATGCACAGGTTGTGGGGGAGAGGTTTGCTGACCTCCTTGGCGATGTTCCCGCCGCCTCGTCACCCATCACTCCCGACGGGCAGGACGCCCTGAAAGTGACAGACCCAGCCGATCTGGACGAGACTGTGGACGTGACCCTGTACTTGCGCATCATTGGCTCACTGATGTACTTGGCCACGACCACGCGTCCCGACATTGCGTTCGCTGTCAACCTACTCGCACAGTTCAGTCAGTCCCCTCGGGCTCGCGCTCTGCACGCAGCTTTGCGAGTCGTCCGGTACGTGGTCTCCACACCGTATCACGGTCTCTGCTTTCGGAGACAGTGCTCGGTTGTGGTAGATGGCTACACCGACAGCGACAGGGCATGGAGTCCTGATGGACGCAGCCGCACGGGTTACGTGTTCCTGCTTGGTGGCACCGCTGTGTCTTGGCGCAGCGGCAAGCAGGGGTGCATTGCTCGCAGCTCCTCAGAGGCTGAGTATGTTGCTCTGGGCGCTGGCGCCGCTGAGGCGGTGTGGCTGCAGCGGTTGTTCCAGTGCTTGGGTCAGTCCGTGCCTACCATCATCCTCCGATGCGACAACCAGAGTGCTCTCGCGATCGCTGAGAACTCTGGTGTGTTCCACGCACGCACGACGCACATCGCTGTCGAGTATCATTTCGTGCACGATCTGGTGGAGCGGCAGTTGATCTCCATCGTCTGGGTGGGCACAGACTTGCAGCGCGCTGACTTCCTGACCAAGGCACTGGCACGTGGGAAGTTCCTCGGGGCTGTTCGTTCCGTCGGCTTGCGACCCCTGTCCGAGAGTGGGTGATTGTCCGGGTCCCTGTTGAGCACTCTATACTTGAAGTCATTGGATAGGGCGTCAATGTAATCTGTTTGTTCGATAGTGTTGTGATGTTGTCAGTCATACACAGTTGTACAGTTGGTTGTGACCACTCGGCCGTGTCCATGCTCGTGCAGATCCTTGAGGCGGACCCAGCTGGAGACAGAGTTCCCTGAGGTGATGCTCCACCCGCTGGAGGCAGCCTGGCAGCCTACCCAGTGTACCAGAGGGCTCCCACAGCCCACGGACTACGTTNGGAGGTCTTCAGGATTTTCTCGGTGGACAGCCCTGCCAGGCTGATTTACATGTTTGTTTTCTTACACTCTCCGGCTGTTCCCGGACGTAGGCGTGTGACCAGTCGTTGTGTCTGTCTTTTTGTTGTGCATCCGTAGGATCAGACGGCGCTCCGTTTTGACGCTTGTGCGCAGAATTATGGCCAAAACAGTGGTTTTGGGCCGGTTCATGTTTGACAGGCACCGCCGTGTGCGCCACCCGCCGTGAGCCACGGCGGCTATTTATGCTGTGGACCTGTCATTTGTTATCTCTCTCTGCATTTACTTCAGTTGAAGCTTGAGATACAAGTGCGCGTGTCTCTCCCTACCCTTGATGTCCCTTGCATGACCTGTGTGTCAACCAGCCAGACCCGTGCTGTCAGGCTAGCAAGCAGAAAGGCTAGTAAGCTTCCTGGAATCTTCTCAGGTAGGGCGTCACCAAACCCCTCCCCGACCAAGTAGAAGGGTTATCATGCCCTTTTCCCTCAACCTAGTCTATGCAGGGGTCGACCTTGAGGGACCTTTTCGACAACCTATCACTGTCGAGGCTAGTATTCAGACGCACAAGAACAGTAACCAGCTGAAAATGCTTCAGGTCGAGTTTAGGATGAATCCGGATGATTCCAAAATCCAGATAATTCGAATGTGACTGTAAAAGAAACATCATCCTTTGAACTTGCTCTCTTCGTCTAGAGGCTTATGAAGGGCTCGATTGCATAAACTCCCCTACCGGGGGGGTTGTGTGCTGGGGGCTGGAGACTCCAAACACATCCCGCAATGACTGTGAAATCCGGCGAAGAAGGCAAAATGTCAATTGTCAACACTCCGCGAATTCTGTTCAGGTCGACGCTTAAGGAAACTTCTACCTTTTACCATCTGTACACATTTCACAGGATCGACTTGTCATTGAATAAATTGCTCATCAAAAGTTTCAAATCTTGTGTGAATTGTTCTGGAGCTAAACCAATCCAATCAAACAAACCTTCAGACTGGCCTCAAGATTTATGCATTGGATCCGAGAAGGATGATTCCACCATCCAATCCAAAAGGCTTCCGCCATCATGATATCACCCCCCATTGTCCATGAGACCAACATTAGCCAGGGAAGTCCATTTGAGCAGAAGATGGGTCAGATTACACTACATAAGACAGGTTTCAGTCGTCCGCGCAGAAATAACAATCTAAGACTGTAGCCAGGGCGAGACATTCGTAGGCCAGCAACTCCTACCAGCTAAGCTAGACCTGCTTTCAATCAAGAAATCTGTGAACCAAGGTCAGGAGATCTGTCTGCAAAGTCTGCGATGCCAATAGGGGCCCGTATTCCATAGGAGGGTGGTGTGGGGTGCTGTGAAGTTGCTACTCCGCTCATGCCACAGGGCCACCCATTGAATTGTGCCCTCCAGTCATCTCACAGAGACACCACCTTGGTGGCTTTGCGGTCTGCGCCGTAGATCTGCCACAGACGAGTGCAAGCAGGATAGGTGAGGTGGGACCTGGGTATTGGGCAATCATAGGGCGCGTCTGGCCTTGAGCAGAAAGGGACACAGGACCACATGACACTCAGACTCAGTCGAGCAGTTCCACACCAACAGCCCATGAGAAGGCTGCTTATGTTCCTGCTTCCATATCTTTCCAGAGTACCAATCCAACTAGTTGAGAATGATTCGCATGGCTTTCATCCCAGCCAAACATGCCCTTCATGGGTTCATCGAAGAGCACTTCAGCACTGGTTGGCTTATCTCTGAGCAGAAGCCAGACCTAAGCTGGAGACGAAGGGTGGGAACGGTGGTTGTGTGTGTTCGG
>SZWC01001392.1:0-22047 GCA_023375785.1 Penium margaritaceum | reverse complement strand
TCGCGACGGCCGCGATGGAGGGCATGCCCGCTTTCGCCATGCTTAACCAGCGACATGCGTCGCTGTTTGAGCATGGTGAAAGCTGGGGGGCGGATGGGGCTTATTTTTGCCGGACAGGGGCGAATGGGGCTTATTGTTCCGACGAAGGGGTATATGAGGCTTATTGTTCCGACGGAGGGGTATATGAGGGTCATGGGTAACAAAACAGGGGGGAATCGGCATTTTTGCCGTATCGCGTCATCCCGAATACATCAGTGATATATGCATTAACACAGTTCAATACCAGCCAGGAAAACATCCTGGGTTCAATATTGGGCAAACTTACTCTGACCAGACCAGTCGCCACTCTACTCTGCGACGATGTAGACACTCTACTCTGCGACGATGTAGACATGAGGGAATGGTGAGCGCCTACTCTGACTTGTTCCCAATTGCAAATGTGACGGTCAACGATGACCGAACGTTTAATCTGCCGGTAAATCGCGCCAGCGGCAAACTCCGACCTGACGTGAAACTTTCCCCTCGTACTCCGCCCTAACGGCGAGCTTTCGAGGGCCCATGTGTTTCTGAAACATAAAACTAAGAATGAAACTTCAAAAGAAGTCAGCGCCAGCATATAATATAACCTTTGAATACACATGAAAAAGCAGATCGAACCATTATCAAAGTTCAAGTCCCAAGGCATTTGGTGAAGGATAAACCACCAGTTGAATATTTTAGAAGACGAGGACGGCCAGAATCGCCTGGGCGTCAAAGCCTGCCATTTAGCCGTTCAGGTCGGCCTGTAACTTCAAATATTTTTGCCAAGTTTGAGTCTCCGGTCGATGAGGGATCAGATCGGCTCAAACCCTGGTCGCATTTGGCCACATATCACCTCTCATGAGAACGGTAAGGAAAGAAGGATTATTTGGTCAATTTATCCATCGATGTTTTAGGTGGGATTAACCAGATGGATGGAAAAAATAGATACCCACCATGTCCAAAATTTAAGTTGTCGTGCCCGCGGTTTCTCAAAATGGAACTGGATACCCAGACCACTTTGAAATTGGAACCGCGTACCCGGTGTCCATCTTTTAAAAGACGGCATATCCGAGTCCGGTACTTTTGACACGGCATATCACAATACATAAAATTAATCACCGCATGCCCATGTCGATTACAGCCGAATAGTAAACATTTGACGAACGCGACCTAGTCTTCATCCGCATGCTCGTGTGAAAGACTATTTGTCTTACGCGACCACAAATTCCACTTAGCAAATCGGTTACTTGGAGTACAGATAATGACAACAACGACGCTAACGTTGCTGAGCATCACCATTGGTCTGAACATCGACGACTCTCGAAAGCGCGGTACATCGGTCACCACCACTCACGTCACGCATTGCAGCGAACCTTTGCTGACTCGGTGACTCGAGTTCATCGCAAAAATCCACCGCTGTCACCAGTGAGTTTGCGATTGTTCGCGCAACTGGCGCAATAGGACTAGACTTGTCGACGACTGACATGGATCCGACGTCTGTAGACCGCCCATTACCTCCGATGCTCGGTTAGGGAGACATCGAACACAATCGACGCGGTCCATGGGGTGTGGACATTCCGTGCCCACCCAACCCAACATGCCACGAGGCCGAGCCTTCTTGGCGCTAGGTGAAGGTTCAGTGGGACGCCATGTATGACCATGCACCGCCGAGTCCTCACACCATGTGTTGGATTATGGGTGTGCGGGCCCCATCTAGCCGGCCAGTGCACCCCCATAGTGACTGGCAGCCTTGGGTGCACATACATCCCATGACAAAGACGTATATGTGACCCCATGGTGTTTTCACATTGAAACGTCACGTTTTATTCATCAGATGTCCATTGTTGACATGCATTCCGTTCGTCATCCAGCACCCCGGAACTCGAAAGATGCATAGCAAGCAAAGTAACGTATTTGGGTACATCATTCCACTAGTGTCAGTTTTTAACACGTGGTGCCCATGATTGTCAAAGTAATTTCACCAACACAAAGTGCAAGAGAACAATGCAGTGAACATGGCTGCATAAAGGTAGTACAATTTATGGTTTGATGATGGTACTTAAATAGGTATGAACTGCGCAGGAATCCCACTGACTAACCAGCTCTGAAAGGTGGGTGGCAGCGAAGTAATCCATGCCATGACCTCACAAGCAGAGCAGAGCTGGCCTACATGACATCCTGGCATAGGAATGCCATAGGCTCGTGCAAAGCATGGCTCGTCCATAAGTTCATCCAAAGCGTCGTGGAAGACATCACCAAGTGGGTCAATAACCTCCACATTCGAGCCTGCATCCACTATGTTGTCTTCCGTCACTTCCCCTTTGTGGCATGCGCACATATACATCTTCATGATGTGTCTGGGCTTGTTGCTTGCCCATATCCTTGAAATGAAGCAAGTGGCACTAATCCCAACTACCAATACAGTAACAAACGAGAGCGTGGACTCTGATGAGCAATCCAAGGCAAATACGCTGTTGTTGTATCGTTCAAATTGATAAAGGAGAATGGGCACAATGCTCCTGGATTTCTTTTTGTGCAGCGGCGTGGGCACGGAGACTTTTCATGCCATAGAAAGATAAATCGCATACTCACTGTCTTTGTCACAGTTGTACAATGTGTATACACACACGGAGAAGCAAGCAGCCTACAAAAAATGTCCACCATAGCATGAGGGCCCTAATGTGGTTGGCCACATGTCATTTGGCCCGCCCTCTTCACTTTGTGTCAGTTATGTAGACCTTGAGCAGGGGGTGGCCATGACGCTGTGCCCCTTCAGGTAGCACATCCCTGTTTTGCACACCATGGACATAGCACACAAACATGTGTTAGACAACAAGTTAATGAACTCAGGCAATGAAGAACAGGAGAAATGGGAAATGGGAAGGTACCACTCAAACCCTCACGTCTTCCCCCTCATCACAGTAGTCTTCTGGGACATCATCCAAACCGCCACGTGGCATGCCCTGTGTGGCAATATCTCTTTGGGTTTAGTCGAGGTGCTGTCATCTTTGCCTCATGTCGCCCTCCTCGCTGATCCATTGGTACGATTGTGGCGCCTCTGGTTCAGAGTCTTCATCCAGGATGAAGCGTTATGGGTCGTAGACCTCGTCCTACACACATACATACGTCGGATACTGCTCAGGGTCGTATTCGCGATCGTCCTCGTCCGAGACATTGACCGTCTCTTGTTGCGGACCAGCACCTGCAGCCTTGGTCCCTCCTCCTTTTGCTTCTACAACAGACGCTGCAACCTCTTCCGCCTCTGCCTGTGCTTAGGTGCCACTTGTTGGCCAGCGCCCGGCATATGCCTCCGCACGCACTGCAGCTTCTGCCCTCTCCAACCGCTGCCGCAGCACTGCTTCTGCAGCTGCAGCCGCAGGTTCCATTGCCGTTGGGTTGCTGCACTTGTGGTTGCACGGTGTGGCCACGCTGGCCACACTGATGTCAGATGGTGTTCGCCTTCCAGTGCTCCTCACGGTCCAACCGCTTGGTATGTGGCCTACCACGCCCACGACGTGGTCCTCGCAACGTCCAATTGACCCTTTCCAGCGGGGTCAGTGTGGCGGGGTCCACACCTAGCATCGGGTTGTTGTACGCACGTCGAAACGCCATCTTCGTGAGGCTAACATCACACAGTGGCTCCGGCGACCGGCCCCACCAAGGAGCAGTGCGCAGGCCTGCACGCAGGGTTGTCCCCACTCCTTCCAGGCCCCATAGGTACAGGACCGTGCGGCGATGTCGACACGCCGGATGTGGTTGGACGCCCCACGGACCGTCGCCGTGTGTGGGCCCTCCTCGGTGACATTGTACCCGTTCGACAGGACGGATGCGTTTAACAACCGAGCCTCTGGGTTAGGGGTTAGGCCTCCCTTGCACACTCTGGCCTCCTTCCCATGGTCCACCATGAGGCACTCCACCCACACAAATAGAGAGACGAAGCATTAAAACGGATACAGCTTCCGCACTTCAATGATCTTAGTGTTCAAAGATTCTAAAGCGTTTGAAGTAGTGTGTCCACCGTGACCAATGGGGCAATAGGCACGCGTCCACCACTCCGGAGGGATGCCGCGCACACCGTCGCTTCCAAACAGGTACACCACGCATCGCGAATACTGCCTCCTCATGATCCCCTCACATCGTGCAAACTCTACGTGGGTCAACGCATGTGCCAGGCGCCAGCAGCAAAACCCCGCGCGCTTGCCGTAACGCTGGCGGACATTCTGCCGCAGGTGCCACGCACAGTATGTGTGCGTGACACCTGGTAGCTTACTTCCCACCACGTCGATGAGGCCCTTCTCTTGGTCGCTCATGACGACTGTGCCCTGCTGTGCTGCGGTAGGGAAGGCGATGGCCAGGTGGAAGCAGGACCAAGTCCAATGCTCTTCGTTTTCAGTGGGCACCATAGCCCACGCCATGGGCACTGCATGGTCATTGGTGTCGAATTAGTGCGCCACCAGGAGCGTCTGCTAGTGGCCGTTCTTGAGGAACGTCCCGTCCATTGTCGTGATGTGACAGGAGTGTTGAAAACCGAGGACTTCAGCGCTAGGAGCCACAAACGTGCGGTGGAAAACAACACCATCAATTGCGGTCCAATTCTGTCAGCTGCAGCACACATTCCACAACAGTAGGTGAGACAAGCGTACCATAGGAAACGAGGGAAAAACCGAACAACACTCAGACGGCATGTACCTCTTGCATGTAACGAGGGCACAGGGACCACGACATGGTCTGAAACCCAAGAAGCTTTTCCTAGGCTGCCACCTTTGCGCGGTACAGAGTCCCGTGGTCAACATCCTTGCCGGTCGCTTTCTTCACGACCGCCTCGAGGCTCGTGACGTCCGCACATGGGTTCTTCTGCAACGTTGCAGTGATATGCTGGGACACCCACTTCACGGTCTTCGCCGGATCTTCACGACCAGTACCAGCTCTAGGGACACATTGGTGCCCGTCCTTCCACTCAAAATCTTTGACCAACCCACTTTGAGTACAAACGTGGGTACACAAAATCCACGGGCAATCCTTATCTTTAAACTACGAATAGCGCGCCGTGAACCTGGTGGGCTCGCTTTGCAATCACCGCATAGTCATGCGGTTCTTGATGAGGTAGTTGTCCACCGCCCGACGACACTCCCCCATGTCCTTAAACTCCATGCCTCCCGGGAAGGCGCCATTGACCTTGGTACGTTTTGCTGCTTGTTTGCCCGCCTCATCGTCCAAGGACACTGCAAAAGAACAGCAAGCCATAATGAGACGGGGCAAAAACTGTGAAAAAGGACGTGAACCCACGAACACAGCATGAGAGGACGCGAGAAGAGCTAGCGCAAGGTGCTTTACCCTGCAGTGGTTCGTCCCCTAAACAGCCTAGCCTCAGCTTAGGCACGGGGGACTTTTCAGGTGAAGAGAGGATGACGACGACTTTTGAGTCCAATCGTGCATGAAAAAACAGGCGACGGGCAGAAGGGGGAGAGGAGATACCTGGCTCATCGAGAACAGGGCGTGCTAAGGCAGGCGGTGGACTCCCGAGAGTGCGGTCATGAGACTGCCCGCGGCCCCACCTATGGAATGCGGACCACTGCAATTGTGTAGCCATAGTGTGTGAGACTGGGTACAGAATGTCTATCATGGGAAGTTAAAGCAGAGGATACCCACAAGTCGGCTCACTTGGGTGTACGACGTCCTCAGCCATCATCGGCACCATGCCGAGGCAGTGCACGGTGCCGGAGTGACAACGACAGAGCCGTTACGAGCGGTGCTAGGTCTAACCCATTGGCTAGGAGAGAACAAAGGGGGCAGGGAGGGGGGACTAGCAAGCCACACTGTGCGTGGCAATTGTTGCACCTGAACGGAACCATGCCCGGCTGTCAACGTCATGCACTGTTGCGTCCGTCGAATGTTTCGCAAACGCCAACGACGACACGTGCACGCGAGCTAGACGCGCCAGGATCCGTTTAATGTCATGCATGCGATCTCCTACATGACAAGGCAACCCATACGTCGACTTCCGAGGACCAACGCATGAAAGCAGAAAACCCCTTGACAACATGACTCCAAAAACATGTACTATTACGTTTTCCCATACAATGTTGTGTACAAATTGTTAAAATGCAATTGACGGCGGCCATCCATCAGTCGTATACGTGACTAACATTATAAAGATGACATCATGTTCTGTGGATATGGCAAATAATTCAGGCACGTTTGCACATTTTACTAAATTATACATATGCGATACCCATGTGTTAAAGAAAACAACAATATACCCATATGCCGTTGCTTTTTTCAACAGTCGGGGTACGCCGTGATCAGCCACATTACCCATGGGCATGCCATAGTTACTTTTTAGTACGCCGGGTATGCCGTGTCTAATTTTTGACCCATGGGTATGCAAGCTTAATAGTGCGCGCGGTCTGGGTATCCGAGCTATTACGCCCTAACCAGATATTCAACACCTTTACATGGGCAAAAAATGTTTCCCATTTCCCGACTCTGTTTCTACTGAGGTCTATCACGCTTCATAAGATAAAGGGTCCATAAGCAATACATATGAGAAATTCCCTCGTTTCACATACTAACAATTATCATTCCTTTTGGAAAGGGCGTGACCCAGTCTTTAAACGCAAACACACCGTTTTTCGCAGTCATCTTCAAGTTTAGTCGTATCTAAGAGCCTCTTGCTTTGGAATGCTTTTGCACTCAACAGCCTGTGAAAACATCTTCTCGTGGAACCCCCTCTCTTTGTTCTTGCCTAGCATTTCATGCTCAACCTCATTGTGTTTTTCCCACAGCTTGAACCTCCAATTTATGTCTTATCCGGATGTTTGGACAAAATTGAAACCAGACTCATTTTCAATACATAATACGAACTAGTCCAAACTTTTCCGAGGTGCGCGTAATCCTTCATGTCGCACGCGGTGTTGGGAAGGAAAATGCGCAAGACCAGCTGAGTAAGATTGTTATGAGAACACTGTGTGAAATATATTCTGTTTTAACTCTTAGCATTTTCTAATAACTCTATGGAACCAGAAAAACATATACCTGCCTTGCTCCTTGGCGAGGCAACTTCTGTGATACTTTGTGACAGGTGCCCGCGTTTCTTGTGTTGAAAATGCAAGGAAAGGAGCTTATGACCAGTTAAGGATAGTCTCTTCGTTCTCATCGTACATGTGGCTCCCCGCTTTCTCTGCATGTCACCATCACGTAACCATGTCCGCCCACGGTCATGTGGTGTGCTCTTTCTCTTACACAAAGTAGCAAAATCGATGGGAGCGCAGGTCAACAATACACGGTGTCCACAGGAAAAAAAAGACCCCCCCTCCATCATCAAGTAAAAAAAACAACCCATCCGCCAAAGGTTTGTCGCTACTGCTAGATTTGTAACAAGGATGTCAAACAGCATGTCAATTTCCCATGTCATGTGTTGTCGACACATGACATGTACCTCGTCCACGAGAATCATAACCCCTTGGATGAGACACTCAGTAGATAGGTTCATGCATGATTTGCAGAGAGTCTGAGACTCCTCATGCACCTGTCAGGCCCTGCCACCACGGGTCCCTACAAGTGCCTGTGCAAGAATGAAACCCTTAACCCCTTATGAGATTTCATGCTTACAAATGAGGCCATTACATCGAGATGGATATGTTTTTACTGTCTCATAAGCTCAATGCCATAACTTTGGATTTCCCATCGCAATTGAGCAACGCCGCCCATCACCAATCAGCGACAAGAGCTGTTGATTGTCAACCTTGCAAGCCCTGGATCTGATTGCCATTGATTGATGGCTAGTGAGTTATTCTATGAGCTAACATCATTGCTGAACATCAACGATGCCCACATGGAAATGGTCATTATTTCTCCTAAATCGGCGATGCATGTCACGATTGAGCCTGGAAACAAATGAGGCTTATCGGTTGTTCTTTTGCTAGTGCTAAGCAGATGAGACTCACACTTTTTTTCTAAGGGTATCAAAGAGAGGAAGTGCTTGTAAGCTTCCCGGCTTTGCTGTTGTTGATGTGGTGATAATAAGGTAACAGCTACAGTAGTAAGCAAGTAGGTGCAAGGAACGACAAGGGTTGGGCTATGGAGATGCCCAGAGTCCCATGAGGTTCACAAGCCCAATATGCATGGAGAGATGACAAGTGACAAGCACAAAACATAAAAACCTGACAGGACACACAGAGGGTTGCGCGCACGCGAGTGTTTGTTTGTCCTAGCACCTATCCAAAACCACTATTTTGGCTGTAGCAATCATCCAAGTGCAAAAGCGTTTGATCCTAGAGATGCGAAGTCCCTAGTCAGACGCGACAACTACACACATGCATGCGACCGGCACCAACCACTAGACATAGAATGAAAAACATACAAATTGAACTCAAAGGTCACTCCAATGAGAGAATTCTAGACAGAACCAAGAAACTCCACAGTGCCTGAACAACCACCCGAGAGGTAGCAACTCTTTGGAACCTATTAATGGATGGAGCCACTGGACAGTGCAACGACCTTGACTAGGTCCGCATCGAGAATGTACCCGAGCATGGACACGAAAAAATGATCATTATAAGATGTACAAATAGTTAGGAGCGTTCATATCATCATACTCCCTCATGGCCCAATGCCACCCATGTCCAGAGATGTGTATGGCGGATAGAATTGCGCAACAAGATGCTCAACAGTTAATACACACAAATTCCACACTCACCCATCTTCAAGCAAGGGGCTAAACTCTAGAGATTGAGTGGCCATCCTGAATATTCTGAGCGCCAATACTTTGGTTAGGAATTTAGCCTATTGCATGTGAGTGCCGACCCAGGCGAAGGACATCACCCGTTGCTCCACATGGTGCTTAACAGCAATGTGCTTTGTGCATGGCATCAGAGTTCTGCTTATGCCGAGAGCACTCTGGTTGTCACAGCATAGCATGAAGAAAGGCACAATGTAGCGGGAGGGCCGGTTCGGCCCTCCCTCCTCGTTGAAGCGAGGGGTGGTTGCGGACCACCCCTCACGTCAGCGAGGGCTGGCCGACGGCCAGCACCTTGCTGGCCGCCGGCCAGTTGGCTGCCGGCGAGCTGGACGGCCAGCGGCCGGCCAAGTGACCGGCCGGCTACCAGCTGGCCAGCCGCCAGTCGCCGATCGCGGCCTCCATTTATAGCCAATCAACCCTAATGTATACACTCACAAACATGTGAAAAATGTTTAATCACATGGTGAGGACGTTTCTAGGAAGTTAAGCCACAAAACACGGGATGCTTCTTAGAAGTTTCCATAATCCATGCCTAAGAAAGTGGACATGCAAAGAGGATGTTATGAAGCTTGCAAGAAACTTCCTCAAAGTTAACTCTAATTAGAAGTACTTTATGTATGACCTTAAGAGGAATAATTATACTTTGCAATTTGAGACCTTGCGACCACATGGACAAAGTGGGTTTTTTAGTCCCTGCACAAGATTTGAAACATGTGTCTGGAAACGTACGATGTAAAATGATAGCTTATCCCTGCATTTGCAACTACGTGAACGACACCATTGTGCAACCGTCATGCGTGACATCGCACACCGACACACCAACTGTTAGGCCGACGGTCTACTGCATGTTTTTCTCGAGTCAAAATATAAGGATCAAGAGTTTGGAATCATGTTAAGTCGAACTCGGCAGTGGCTTTCTCTTTTGCCCATTGAATCGAGCTATCCTGCTAACTATGGGGAGCGATCGACGCTGAATCGGTCACTCAAATTCCCCTTAAGTCGACTGGAAGGGAGACAAAGTGTGTAAAACCACACTTTGATGCACTTGTCTATTTTGTGAGAAAAGATATGTATGTGAGTTACAACTGTCTCACTTTCCATTGAGATCGACGTATTGTTACATGTTGCAATCGGACGGTCCAAGTTTTCAGTGTAAGCAAGCAACCAGATGATTGACTTGGGTACGCAAAAAACAAGGTACTGGAACACCCCCTCGTGAAATCAATAGTATGGCAAAACTTACATCGCACGTCTTTTTTGACCGAGTAGGAACCTTCTGGCAAACGGATGTTGACGAGTTCACTCATGTATTTCTTTAGCAAGTGTTCATAAGTCTTTTGTTCACTTGCTCACGCATTCCACCCATATAGTTTCTATAAACAGGGAGGGGAGAGGAGTCGGGCACTGCCGACATCACCATATAGACATCGTCATCACTCTCGCTCAGACAGCCCCTCCCAGTACGAGAGAACTACATGGGCAGAATGTACGAGAGAGTGTATAGGATGACGTATGCACGCTCCCCAAAATTATGCACAAGTGATTGAGAAAACATCGACACCCAGGAAGGTTCCGTCCAGACCCATTTGCTTCCATTTAGAGACATGCACCATATGCGAGAGAATACACGGCCTACGAATATTTACTTCATACAAGCTTTTTTTTTTGTCGTGTTGTGTTCAGCACGTATCAAAATATAAGGTGTCATCTTTGGCTCCATGACATTCAGGCGATTGAGCCTGGAAACATCTTCCACGACAGAATGTGACAGTTTTACTCACCATCTCGTAGTGTTTTCAGTTTAGTTCAGTTGTCACTTTTGGTTGAACACTAACTGGGGACGGCCAGGATTCTCCACGACCAGATCCATTGGCTTTGATTTCAGGACATCCATTGCGCAAGCAAGCTGTTGTGAATACTCCACCGTAACGCCCAAAAACTTCCGGTTGATAACAACTGGCGCAAGGTGATTTTACATTCAATCACCTGATCCCCATGACGACAAACACTACCCTACTTGTGTGCACAAGTCTCGAGGACAAGAAAGGAAATTTTCTTGCTAGAGGAAGCTAGGCAAGCGAGGGATAAAATAGGCCGATTGTGGTGCTGTGAGTTAACTGATCACAACTTGACTAGCCGTGTACCATATGTTATGCATTTTCAAGTAGCGCAACCCTTGACTACACTTTTTGAACCATACTAGAGTACACTATCCCATATAGTTGCCTCAGACATTTTCCCCTCCACCCTCCCCCTATCCCAATCAGGCAGACACCCACCATTGTGAACACTAGTGAACATTTTCCTTCCAGGTCTTATGCGACCTTCCTGGAAGCTTCATGAACTAAAGACTATATTCACACTTCTAGTAGTGTATAAAACTACAACGATTAAGTATAACTCGCGGCCTCAGCCCGATCGGCAGATGAGGGGCCGCAAGGGCCTCAAGAGCAAGGCCTCGTGGCCTCGTGCCCTCATCCCCGCTCACCCTCCTTGTAAGCAAGCGAGCGAGGATGAGGGATAGGGGGAGTGAGGGTGAGAGGGGGAGTGAGAGACAACCCTGGCGTGAAATTGCCAGCATGCCTCCCATGCGCCGATTTCGTGCCAAAATGGAAAAATATAAACTTGAAGTTTGCTTATGACAAATCTCGAGTTTTTAAGATGGGAAACTTGTACGAAATCATGAGTTGGAAGTAAAAAAACCCTTGGTTTGGGTTCCAGAACCAAGGGTAAGGTCAGAAACGGAAATGTGGCTTCGTAGACTCGAAGTATTCGAGTCTCCCTGCTCTCAATCGTTGATGAAGATTGCCCCTTAGTCATGCGAAGGGGGTAAGCCCCCGACGCAGACCGAGAATACCATTCGGCAAACTCCGACAACGACCTTAGAGCAGGAGCTCAAGTACTGGCAAGTAACAGTGGTTCTCAGAGCCAAACGATCCTTGCCACTAATTGTGCAATGGTTCCAGAGGTTAGACCAGATGTAAATCACCGCAAGTAGCTACAACAGTAACAAAAGTGTCATTGGGGGGTATAGTGTCTACACTTATCCGTTTCAAGCGCTATAAAGTGTGCTAGAAATCCCTCCAGAAGGTATTCTCTGCTACCCTCATTATTTTGGACTTCCTCTTATCTCCAGGGGCTGGTTCATCTTTTTAGGACGGGGTGGCAGGTACCCACCCCCAAACCACAAACTTTCCCCCTGCTTTAAAGACTCCTTCCTTCCTCTTTCATCCAAAAATGAACAGTGCCCCTTCCCAAGATTAGGGACTCTCATGGCCTGAGAGCACCCTTGAAAGAAGGAGGGTTTCCCCTTGAAGATTGTTTGCGGCTCCTCCAACATCGCCGACTCAAGGGAGACACCGTCAAGGAATGTGAGTGGCATCAAGGAATCTGAAAAAGAGGCCAAGGAAGACAAGAACACAAGTAGAAGAAAAGAAGTTAGAAGATGTAGTGAAGGCGTTTTTAGGAATTGATTCAATCCCTCTCCTACTCTTTGCCCTTGTTTTGTGAGTGTCACTCACATTTATTGCCACTCCCTTGTGTTGTAAGTTTTTTTTCCCCCTAGATTCCAGTCACTACCAAGTGTTGTGAGTCATGACTTAGGATGAATAGTTTCAAAATCCACGTGCTTGTGCCGACTGTGGCAGCCTAGAGAAGTAGTTTTATTCTACCACGTGGTTATGCCAACTGTGGCAGCCTAAAAAGATGTAAATCAAATTTATAATAGCCTCACCAATCGTGAGAGCAAAGACACTCTGGGAGGCGACACCTCCTCAAAGTTGTGGAGTGATTCTCACAACGGTTTTCATGTGCTAGTTGTATGGGCGATGAGATAGCAAGTGCCGGACCATCCAAGACCAACAAGGGTAAGGTGGTGACGGCCTCAACACATGCTCTTGGCGGACTCCAAGTCTTGGGAGCCACTGTCGCGAACATGGTGGCCAAACCAAAGGCAACTGTACAGCCAAAGTCCACCGGCGCCAACCTCGGCGACACCGAGAAGCGTGCAGAAGCCGGAAATGTGCTGGACGAGTACGTAGACATGCACGTGGATAACCCCCACGCGACGGACGATGGCTCGAGGAGGACCACCCGGGCGTGGACCCCGACAAAGAGCATGATGCTGAAGATGGCAAAGACGACAGGGATCGCAATCATCACCATTGTCTTGCGGCGATCTCGAGCCGATTGCTCAAGAAGGGCAAGATGCTCGCCGGATCGCCTCTAGCTGCCAACAACAACAAGGCTGCCAAGAGCAGCAAAGCTTCCCGAAAGCAGCGACGTGGGAGGTTCCGGTGAGATTGAGCCGGACAATATTGCCATGAAGGCAATTTGCGATGACCGCTAAAGGCTTGCTGAGTTGGCTGCCGAGGCGGCGGGCCGACTCAAGATCGCCATCGACGGTGGAGGTCCGGCACCACCCAGAGGAGTAGGGACAGACCCCCTTCCTATGATGTGGCCACAATGGGACAGACCAGCACCCACTTGAGCGTCGTCGCTGATGATAGTCTCCTCCAGAAGGTGGGACTCCTTGGAGGCGTGTATGCGAACCATACCCTCCTCCGGCGGGTAAATGCGCACGAACAACGCGAGACCCTGGAGGCTTTTGCCAGCAATTGCAATACACTATAGGTGCTGATGCTACTGCCGATGGCACAAAGACTTGCCTACATCGATGACTTTGGGGCCGGTCATGAACAAGTCCTTCCTCCATAATGTTAAGATCTTCCGAAAGGGCATGAAGCTGGCCGATTGGCTAAATCACATGGAGTATGTTCCATGTGTCCACAAGGCTCCACTCAGTCAATGGGGCTATCTCGCCACAACGTGGCTTGAAGATAAGGTCTTCAACTATGTGGTCAAAGAGCGGGGTGTGCAGCAGCCGCAATTCAAGTGGAAGCCCATGCCGTGGGAGGCAATCTACATAGTCATGTGTAAGAATTGTACCCAACGCAAGGAGGTACAGCGTGCAAGGTACAGCCTTCCACATGAACAAGGACTCCAAGTAGTTGGGCAGCTCGATTGGAGCCTGTTTGAGCAAGTTCATCGCACTCGTGGAGGAAGCCGAAAGTTTCACCAAGGGTGATGGGACGCACATCTTCAAGTACCCAGAGTGCATGTTGTAAGAGTACTTGCATGATGGCCTTGCCAATGACAAGGTGAAGGACATGATCACCACAACGGCAACAAACCATGCTTGGAAAAGCTGGAGGGTGTGCAAGCTTACATGAGTGAAGTGTTTTTGGCGAATCCGAAGCACTACTCGGATGCACGGCCAAATACGCATGTACAACAAGGCCACGACATGCGCATGGACGTTATTGAGGCTAAAAGAGCAGCCGAGCAGCGAGGCGGGGCCAAGGGCAAGAAACATGCAATTTCTCAAGTCAAGAGGACCAGTGGGCATAAGACCCCAAACCACAAGCGCAACTGTGACAATGACGAGCTATAAGCGACGCGTAAGCGTCGCAATAGAGCATTTTGCAACGGACTCTGCCACACTGTATGTAGCCTAGTCACTTTAGGGCTCAGTACCCAGAGGCTAGTGGTGGTGGACAAGACAAGAGGCCGTTGTGTTAGGCGCACTATCAGTACCTCGTGGGGATGGTGCAGGAGGAGGCCACGGACAGGACCCTGGAAAACTTGCGGTTGCGACAATGGGCCCGGCCGTGGCAATGGACAGGGCCGTGGGGCGTCTTTTTCCCACCCCTGAGTGACGTTAGTGGGGACCACTTAGGGGTAAAACTGGATCACGAGTGTTGGTTCAAGTTTTCACACGAGGATGTTAAACAGTTTGAGTTTTTGACAAGTTCAAGCTTCTCTGTTGTTTCCTCCTCTCTTGTTGAATCTCATTCTACACTTGCTGACTGCCATTGCCCACTAAACCTTGCATATTCAGATGAGATGCCTGATCAAACATGTTTAGTGGTGACAACACCAACCATTGTACAAGAGTTGTGAAATACAGTGTTTTAAACAAAAACCAATCAAAGGGATGAGTTCAATCATGTTCATTGTACCTTTGGTCAACAATCTTGACCCCGTCAAGTTTAAAGACTCGAAGGTGCTAGCCAAATTCACACATGCCCAGAAGATGTGGACTCGAGTGTGTAAATCATGGGAGCTATGGAGTCTGCCGTGTAAGTTTCGTGTCAATCACAAACACGGCTTGCCGTCGTAAAGCCTATTGAATCAGAAGAGTGGAGGCAACATGAGGATGCAGTTTAAAGGAAACCTAGCCGGCACTTCGTGAATGCATTGGCTGACACTGAAGGCGATGACTCCTTTGTTAGCCTTGGCTTCATCCAACAGGTTGTCCTGAAGAACGAGCCATTGAATGGTGCAACTGTCATTACTGACAACTATATGGCACCAATGATCGGTACTTGTAAAGCAAAGATTTGTATTCAAGGGTACACATAGAGTGTCACATTGAAGGTACTCAACCTTCATGAGCTGTTTAACGTGGTGCTAGGTAATCACTCGCTCCAAGAGAACAAGTCTATTGAACGTGCTTTGAATCAAAGAGTTTGATCCTCCGAAAGGGACGACGTCGTTTCACGCTCATTCCAAGTACAGAATTGTCACCGACTCGACTAAGGTCCATGTTAGCTTGTCTATGATGTAGGTCAGGAGACGTATTTGACAAGGTTGTCGATACTTCTTGGCTCATCTACAAAAAGTGGAGGAGGACTCGAAGGAAGACATGCAGCTATAGATAAAATCTCGATCGGTGGATTAGTCAAATGTATTCTAAGACCCACCAGCTAGGTTTCCACCAGAATGACACAAGGGCCACATGATTCCACTACGATTAAAGTCTAATCCTCCACTTAGAGAGGCAAGAGGCTGAACGCCAAATCAAATAATACCTTGCAAAGGGGTGGATAAAGCCAAGTAGCTCGCCAGTCAATGCGCCAATCATTTCTGTGAACAAAAGGGATGGTGGTTTATGCATGTCTGTGGACTACGGGGCGCTAAACAAGATGATCGTGAAAATTTGATTCCCCTTACCACAGATTGAGGATCAATTTGACCAACTCCAAGGGACAAAATTCTTTTAGTCCTTGGATATGTTTGAAGGGTACCATCAAATGCACATTATGGAAGATGATGTCCCCAAAACTACGTTATAAACACATATGGGACACTATCAATTCTGAGACTTATGCTTTGGGCTAACGAACGCCCCAACAACATTCAAAGGATAAATGAACTGTACGTTCGCTGAGCAACTCAACTAGTTTGTCTTTGTTTACCTGGAAAACATCCTAGTTCTCTCCAAATTCATGGAAGAGCACATAGAACATCTGTGCCAAGTCCTTGCGATCCTTTGGGAACAGAAGTTCTACGCCAAAATGAGCAAGTGCAAGTTTGCACAAGATGAGCTCAAATGCCTTGGACACATAGCCGGCGTGGACGGTATCTGTGTCGACCCACAAAAGGTCCAAGTCGTGGTGGACTTGCCACGCCCAGAAAATATTGAGCAGATTTGGTCTTTCCTCAACCTTGTAAACTACTTTTGACGGTTTATGCAACGGTATGTGAACATGGTAGCACCACTAACCAGGCTCACGCAAAAAGACGTGCGTTGGGAATGGACATCTGATTGCAATAATGTCTTTCTCAAAGTCAAAGAGCTTTTATCTATACTGCTCATGCTAGCTCTTCTACATTCATCACAACCGTGAGAGGTTCCATGTGATGCTTTGGTAATAGGACTTGGAACCGGCCTCATGCAAAACGGTTACCCAGTGGCATATGAGAGACAAAAGCTCACTTCAGCAGAAACATGGTACACAAGTGGGGGTCAAGAGCTCCTTGCGGTAGTACATACGTTCAAGATGTGGCGTAGCTATCTCAAGGGCGTTGAAGGGGATGCCATGGTTGTGACCGAGAATAACTCATTGGTCATTTTCTAAACGCAGCCGAACCTGTCAAGACGACAGGTGTGTTGGAGTGAATACTCAACTCGATTCTCGTTCACATGGGCATATTGGCCAGGACGCATCAACGTAGCCGATCCACTAAGCCGGCAGCTTGTGAAGATTAAAGTAGCCACCGAGGTTGGTAGGTGTTTTATGGCCATTGCAATAGAAACACTGCAAACATGAGACCCCCGGCACATCTACGGCAACCACCTCAAGAGATTTTCCACTATAATGGTTTTGTCAATAGAGTCCAGATGGGATACTGTGTAGATTTTTGGTTTCAAGGCTCTCGAAATCAAGAAATGTACGGATTGGTGGAGGCTACAGGAATCTTTTGGCAATGAAAACAAGTTCTTTTGCCAGACTTGAGAGACCTTCGAGCGAAGATTATCTCCCAGTTCCACAACTCGCCGGTCGTAGGTCCTGTGGGACCTCAAAGCACCGGACAGACACTCTCATACCACCATCTGTGGCCACAATAGAGTGTAAATGTGAGTTAGTATTGCATGACATGCGACCCATGTCTTCAGAATAAGGCTAGTAACAAGAAGCCTGCTAGACTCCTCCAACAACTTTCCATTCTTGGGACTCCAGGGGAGTGCGTGAGCATGGACTTCAATACTGGTCTTCTTGATACAGCATGTGGCCATAATGCAATACTAGTGGTTGTGGATATTTGGAGAAAGATGAAAGACTTCATTCCTACAACCACTGTTGTGGACGTAAAGGATTCTGCTCGTATCTTCTTTGAGGATGTCGTAAAGTACCAGAGCTTGCTATTGCGTATTATCTCCGATTGAGATAAGAAAAATTTCAAGTAAGGTCTGGAAAACAACACACGAGTACTTCAGCAGCAAGTCACACATGTCGACTGCGTTTCACCATGAAATAGACAGATAAACAAAGATCATGAACTGCACTCTGGAACAAGTGCTCCGCATGTACATCGAACTGGCCATGAATGACTGGGAGAAGTTTATAGCAACAACAGAGTTTGCGATGGATACATCAATGAATGAGTCAACACAGTTCACACCTTTTGTGGTGAACAACGGCCAGCATCTTTTGGTGCCCTATTCATTGGTGAAGAGTGGGATTACAAGAGGATAGGTTCCTTCTACTCAAGCCCGTGTCGAGTGCATAGACTCCTTGTTACAAGAGGAAAAGGGTCACCTTCAAGCTGCTCGGCAATAGCAAAAGGCATATCCCGACAAAAGTCATCGTGAGGTGTTGTTTGAAATCAATGACAAAGTTTTGTTTAGCAACAAGAATATTCGACTGAAGTCGCTAGGGGCGGAAAAATGTCTACCAAAGTGAATTGGGTCGTTTCCCAACGTTGCACGCATCGGGCGAGTGGCATTGCTGCTACTGCTGAGTATGAAGATACATGACGTGTTTCTTGTGAGCCGATTTGCTCCATACATGGATGAGGGAACCATTCAGCCACCACTGGCAATCCTTGCTGTTGACGGCCAACACAAGGTTCTTTGTCTGCTTAAGCAGTGAGAGCGTACTATCCGGTCGCGAGTTGTTAGGGAATACCTTGTTCGTTGGGCCGCGGGTGTGGACCTAAACATAAATCATGGGAGCTCGAATCTTGGTTGTCCATAGGGGTGGTCAACGAGTACTTGAGCTAGCTAGCATTTTGCATAGATCAACGCACATTATGGGGCACCACCTAAATACGGAAAAAAGTGAACAACATTCTCGCAGGGCGGCATCCATGGAGTGCAACCATAGAAGGTTGGGGACGCCCAGCATGGTTGTCGCCCGGACGCTCCAGCCTAAAGCGGGGAGGCGGCTAGCCGTGCTGACCGACAAGTTATAGCTTTGGTCTAAGTCCCATGCATGTGTTCATGTTTAGCTGGTGCTTGAAACATTGATTTTCCTTCACAGTGTTGATAACTCACTATCTGACAATCTTGCTTGTTGTTCACGAACCAAGACGGTTCATAAGAAGTGGGGAGGATTATAACAGGAGGGTTTGTTAAGTCCTCCCTACTTGCTGAAGCGATGGGTGGTTGCGCACCACTCCTCGCTTCAGTGAGGGCTGGCCACCGGCCAGCTGGCTGCCTGCCGGCTAGACAGCTGGCGGCTGGCCACTAGCGGGCCGGTCGCGAAATGCCGATTGTGGCCTCGGCCCGATCGGCGGCTGAGGGTCCGCAAGGGCTTAGAGGGCAAGGCCTCATGTCCTCTTTTCTTAAATGCTTTGCAAAGCGTTTAAGAAATAAAAATCATGCAGTGTTCAATGGCCGGGTTGTACTTGCTTGGCATTTGCCTTGCAAAATGAGCAGCTTCTTGGTCTCAGCCGGATTAAAACCTGTTGCGGAGACCAGTTCAAGACTGGGACCTCGCGGAACAACCAAAGATTCTGCCGAGGATATGCCGAGGAGTCGCCAGCCGAACAGGTGGCACCCTGCCACGGAACCTCGAATGAATCTCGCGTCTCAAGAGGCACCCTCGATGTTGTGTCCGTCTTGAGTCTGTTGCAAAGTCATGCTATATCACAGCTGTCCGTCGAACTTGTTTAGTATAGCACTGATGAAGGCCCCTTGGCCGAAACCGGTCTGCTCAATGAGTTTTTTTCCACGGACACTTTGCAACTCTCTCTGCGCCTACCTAGTCCTGAACTCTTGCCCTTTGCCGCTCTGAGATGTCTAATCCACCCCCAGCTCTCACTCACCCTCCTTGCAAGCGAGCAAGCAAGGACGTTGGATAGGGGGAGCGAGGGTGAGAGGGAGAGCAAGAGAAAATCCTGGCGCAAAACTGCTAGCGTGCCTCGCACGCGACGATTTTGTGCCATAATGGCAAGACATAAACTTGAAGTTTGTTTACAAGGAACTTCAAGTTTTGAAGGCAGAAAACTCGTGCAAACTCACGAGTTCAAAGTAAAAAATCCATGGTTTGGGTCCTAAAACCAGGGGTAAGGTAAGAAACAGAAACGGGGCCTCAAAGACTCAAAACATTTGAGTCTCCCTGCTCTGGGTTGTTGATCAAAATTACTCCTCAGTCGTGCAAAGGGAGTAAACCCCTTACACGGACTGAGAGAGCCATTTGGCAAACTTTGACGACGACCTTAGAGTAGGAGGTGAAGTACCGACCCGTTACACACAGACTCATGCAACTTGCTAAACAAATGCTCCGAGCATACTGCCTTAGCAGCCCGAGCCCCCAAGGTAACATGCACAACCGCTGTATATCCGAATACAATGTTGCCCTATTTGCCACTACGCCATGACAAAGCAGTGTGACCCAGTTACCACCAAGCATTCCTGTCAAAAGCAAATTCCGAGGAACACGTAGCCTATTTGAATACGTCCATTTGGGCTCGTGGCATAGTCACCGTTCATGTAGCTGTCAACTACCACCAAACATTCCTGTCAAAAGTAAACTCTGAGGTGCGGTAAGGAAACCACAGATCACATCACTCGTATGGAGGAATCTTGCTTGGGAAAATTGTGAGAAATGTCCTAGGCTGTTGACAACGAGGACGATGCCGGGTCATGTGGTTGTAGCAAACTACACCACAGAGCCAATGAGGTGCAGATATTGGAAAACGTTCACCGTCTCCCCAACTACACTAGATCATCCATCTTCATGACATTCTACTTGTTACTTGTCACAGCGATGAAGGCTATGGGAATAAAACCAAGGAGATCAGCAAACTGCTCCCCTACAATGCGGACGTAATGTGCCTGATACAACAAGAGTTTTTGCTGCTAACAACCATGTACAATCACCATTTCAAGGAAAGTAATTGTAGCACCAATATCCTTCATCTTGTAGGCAGCCTAAAAGATTACCTTGACCTTCTTCACAACCTCCATGGAAGGAGACACCATCAAGAGGCCGTCCACATGGACGAGGGTGGTTGTGAAGCTCTCAGTGAACCGTCTAGGAAAAAGGGACGCATTGGTGTCACTCTATACATAGCCGGCTTGTGCCAATTTCCCCGTCATCTCCAGTTTACATCACCAAGGTGAATGATTCAGGTTGTTCAAGGTCTTTCACAAGCGCTAGACCTCGTCATTGATCTCAAAACCAGGTGACTGGAGCATGTAGATCTCCTCATCTAGACTTCAATGGAGGAATGCAATGTTTACATCCATGTGGTGTAGCTCCTCATCGTGGCGGGCAACAAACCCAATCAAGCGCAAGCGGTGATCAAATAGCCAACGCGTGCGAAGATGGCAATAATGTACACACCCTTAAACTTAGAGAATCCCTTTGCCATCAAGAGGGCACTGTAACATTCCAACATACCACCAGGCTTCACCTTCTTACGAAAGACCCACTTGGCCTATACAGTCTCATGCCCAAGTTAGAGGACGACACGTTCATAGACACCATACTCACAAATGGCTTTCACCTTATCATCACAAGCGGCAAACCACAACATTCTTTCTTTGGCAAGGATTTCCTCCTTCAACTTGCTTGTATTAGGTATTATCGAGAGAGAGCTACAAGTGACCAATACACACGCCTCCAGATTTTGCCTGACCACGACAAGATATGACATTACAAATAAGAACTCACCACAGACCAACCCGTGGCCAACCAGGTACAATGGATGCACCTCAATGAAGTATGCATGGACACTCAAGCCAAAGACTTTGTAGAGGCATCCAGATTCAACACTACAAGTAGGGTCAATGGGAGTCAAGTCAGCCATCCATTGAGTGGTAGAGGGCTGTGGTTGAAGACAACCACCGGGCTTGCTAGAGTAGCAACGTGGAGGTTATCATCTCGGGTTGTGGAGTAGGAGGCGGGGATAAAGCCACAGGGATTGAGGCTCTAAGGGAAAGAGAGGGTACACGAGAATAAGGGATAGGTCCTGGCTCATTTGCATGGGAAAAGGTGCAGGCATATGACCAAATGTTACCAGGGATGCTACTGCTGGTATGAGATCAATTGTGCCAGAGGGAACTGGTGAAGGTACTAGAGCAAGTGTGCTAGAGGGAACTTGCACGAGAGCAGGTGTGCCAGAGGGGACTGACATTGGCATGGGAGCAGGTGTGTCAGAGGGGATCAATGAGGCCAATGGGTCCATACATGCCCACTGGGGTAAAAATCATGCACTTGTTTTCCAGTGTACTCCTATAGTGTGCTCCAATACCATGCACTACCACCATACACTCGTGAACGAGTGCACACAAAAAGTGTACTCCCAAATTTTATAGATTTCCTAGCCTCTCTACCCCTCTATTTCTCTCTCTAGCCCTCTCTCTTTCTCTCATTTGGTCCCTTTCTAAAACTCTCTCTTTTCCACCCTCACTCTGTATCCCTCTTTTCCACCTCTCTCTCTCTCTCTCTCTCTCTCTCTCTCTCTCTCTCTCTCTCTCTCTCTCTCTCTCT
>SZWC01001391.1:272920-290812 GCA_023375785.1 Penium margaritaceum | reverse complement strand
AGAGAGAGAGAGGGAGAGAGAGAGAGAGAGAGAGAGAGAGAGAGAGAGAGAGATTCAGTGAGCCCCCTGTTTTGAAAGCGGAAAAAACAGAAACAAGCGGAATTGCTGTCTATACCTTAACTCAATATCACCCATATTGCATAACATGAGTCACGTGTACATAGTGTGAAACTGTCTGTGCACAAAGCTGGAAATTTTGAACACCAAATTTCCATGCACCTGGTCAGTGCTTTCTATATGAAACATTGAGTTATGTGTTGAAATGCACCACTTTCTGCATGTTTTTGTTTCCACGTTGTCAGATTCTGAGCAATGTTAGTTTGAATTTGACTTATTAAATGAGATTTTATATGAATTTAAAAAACACTCAACACGAATTACTCTGGATTGATCCACTGAAGGTTTTTTTTTCCCTTGGTCGGTACGCTTTCATAAGTTTCAACGTCTATTTTTCTCTCTTTGTTGTGAAGCTTTTCTTGAAGGGTGACAAACCTAATGAAAACACCGAATGGATAACCCGAAGGGATACTTCTTGAGGTTCCTATTCTCCCCTCATATCATGAGGGGGGAATAGGACCTGTAGAGCTGGCAAGCTGTTAAGAGAAACAGCATGATGTATGATGCATGCAACATCCAGTTCAGAGATAAAGCAACCCCTCCTTCACCCCATCCTCCAGTCCCTGTTCCTCCTCCCTGCCACCATCCACAAGCAAAGAGGGATGAACCTGGAATGCCCTTTGGTGGAAATGCATGTCAAACGAGAAAAAAAGGGGTTCCATAATTAACGCAAAAGATACAAACAGTGGTTCTAACTCAATAGTTTGATGTTGCAACCATGTCGCAGATAACATGCTTTAAACATTGAACAAAATTCAAAGTTAGATATTGAGTGTATTTCTACAAGAATTAATATAAAAGAAAAAAACAAGGTTGTTCGTAAAGTGCTAGAGTTAGTGGTGTCTGTGTTTACATGCATGTACATTGTGACACAAATGTTAGGATTCCAGTGTCAAATAACAAGGTTCAAGGACAGATTGTATCCCATGTCTACTATCATGGTTTTCAAGTCAAAGAAATAAGACGTAGAAATCCTTAAAGGATTTAACAGGGTCCAAACATCAATAGTATAAGCCAGTAAAGATGTAGATTCTTGTATTGATGTATAGACATAGATATGGACACTGTTTAAGTAGCTTACATTGCTTGACAGTTAACTGGTTGTTCCATCTTGGTGCTTTGTTCAAGCCGCACTGTGCAATGCAAGAATCTTGTCATACTGAAAAAGAATCTTGTCATACTGGCAGTGTTGTGTTCTAGAATGACCGTACTCGCTCTTGAGCCGGTTGTTCTGGATACACAATAGCCAACGTTGGCAGTGGTCATTCTGTGTCCGTGGCGGTGTTGTTGTCTGTTCTTTTACATTTTTTCATCAAAGCAGATGTTGATCCATTTCCATTGTACATGGGTTGGACCCTTCTATTATGAACTTCTATTGTGAACCTGATGGACGGACCATTAAGAAACCATTGCTTGTGCTGATTCCATTGACTTTGGTCTCTAAACATTAAACCTCTCACCTATATCTTCTTCTCCAAATCTAGTTTTTACTACCAAATTCCCCATCACAACTCCTAAATAGCCTCCTCCTCATGGACCTCAAGAGCTCATTTCCTCTCAAAACCCTGAGATCCAAGGTCATTTATCTGGCTAACTCTCAATGTTCTCCTCCGTAGAAACTTGGAGCTTGAGCTATTGGATTCTGATCTGATGTCCGACCGACACTTTGCCACCACCATCACCACCAACACCACCTTCTCCACACCACCACCACCACCTTCGCCCATCCACTTAGCTGTAGGGGCCACAACACCAACCATGTTTCAACATGGAATCGACCCAGTAGCTGGTGCCCGTGAACCTTCCACCACCGTCCATTTTTTGTTCCACTTCCGCCGTCCATTTTTGCCGGCCACCTCTGCCCATTGCGTCTGTCACCGGCTTCCGTCATTGTTGTCAGCTTTTCCACTTGCTCATTTAGAGACAATCCGCCCTTGGTCTTGATGTAGCTTCTTTTGAGGAGACATTTAAGACCAGTTGTCTCTTCTGTGCGTATGATGAAATGCATCGCTGCACCTACCCTAATTCTTTCACCCATGCCCAATGCTTATTGGAGCTGGTCCACTTGGACTTGGAATCTTCTTAGTCAAATCTTTCTCCGACCATGGTTCCCACTTCCTCACCTTGGCTGGTGATTCACGGTGATGCGGTATGTCTATAGCCTCTACCACAAGAGTGGCGTGACCCTGGCGGTTCGCCTGGCACTTCATACCCTCCACATGTTTCGGTTGGAATGTGGTGGAGTTCCTCACAAAGATGGATGTATTTTTTTCCAATCATGGATTCTTTAACTACCCTTGCTAGATTACAGATGAACGAAGTGTCCAAACGTTGGAAGTGCACTATGGAGGATGCGACCCACGCAGTGCAAGTTGAGTGTAGTATTCTGAAGTCCTTCACTCTTGAGGGCTTCCCCTACATAACGTGGGTCTGGAACCGTCTCTTGCATGTTCCTCTACCAGTCCATATCACAGCTTACAAGCTTTGCTTTGGCCATTGTGCCAATCTTTGGCTCACCCGTTTCTTGGGCTCCCTAGCGTTTGTCTCTTACACCGAGGACCAACGGGGCTCCGAGGTCTAGTCGCATGGTCGCATGTGCACCATCCTGGATATTGCACAGAAAAAAATGATTGGTGCTTTTAGGATCCTTCTCATAGATGCGTTCACAAGTCCCCATATGTCATCGTCTTTGGGCCTTTCACTTGATGACCTCACACAAAATGATCCTCAACCATGCTCCCACTTATGTAGAATCTTGGTGGATAGTGGAGTGTAAGCCGGGTAGTGTCAATGACACTGATAACAGCTTGAGAATTTCTTGAATGTGTAATCTAACTGTGGATTTCTAATCAACAGAAAGAATTGTACGAGACCGACCCAAGAACAGGATTGATCCATCAACAATAGATGAATTTACGCCCGGGCAAACATTGGACAGACTGAGGGAAAAACAAGTGACAGGAATTCATCCTCAAGGTCCAGGGGTTCAACCCTCGGAAGATCCAACAAGACCGACGTGTGCCTTGGAGCATGGTTGGTTAATGAATCAAGGATCATGGAGGATCAAGGGTGCTTCAGAATGATGCCTCGTTGTCCTATTATTAGAAAGGGCGCTTCAGGCAGCCGTTGCTGCCGCTGGGTGTGCTGCCAGCGGCAGATTGTCATGGTTCATGAAAACGGCCATGTTTTGGCCGTCCCTCCATGAAATAATGTGATTCTTGGTATATTAGAAATATGGGAAGATGAGCTACGTACATCCATGGCATGTACAAAGCCGTGTACGGCTTGGAAAACTCTGGTCACCTAGGATGTGGCATCACGTACATATAATCTTGTACCATACTAGTACATGAAAGTTGGAGGCCAAAATGAAAAGGTATGAAGACAAAGTGTGGTGGAGTTTTGGGTTTTTGGGAAAATTACAAAATCTTGACGGGGCATTTGACACAAGGACAAATTAACTTGTGGGTGTGGTCTCAACTCCGCATGTACGCAATTCTCTCGCAGTTTTTTGTTCAAAGTTGAAATTTGAATACGCTGCGAGTGTCTAGTGTGGTGCGCATGCTTGCAACCACATACCGCATGCTGTACAAAGTAATTTGCAAGCACACTAATGCCTCCAACTAGTTTCAAACACCGACGGTGAACCAAATGACAAAAACATCAGTACGACCACAAACAAGAAGTAGGTGTTAACTCCCTTGTACATGTTTTTCCTTATGGTCGTGAGTGCGCAGGGCACGCTGGTCCAGGAAGTGGGGGCGACACATCGTGAGTGGACGGCATCCTGGCGTATCAGCTTGTCGCCCCGAGATTTGTGCTCTTGCGTGCTCGTCTCCACCCTGGCAGCGTAGCCTCTAGTCCCTCTCCCTTGGTTATTCACATGGAAGGATTTATCTTGACAGCAGTGTCGTCACATGCTTGCGATGCCTAGATTAGTCCATACACCTGGAACTGGTTAGGACGTTTGTAGGCCTGGTTCCTAGTGTGCCTGTTCATGTGCCCTTGGGTTATCCGAGTTCAAAAACCCAACTTCGAGGGGTGTGCGAGGGCTTCGTCCTCACACTCCGCAGTTTGCCGGCAAGCTTCGCTCGCCGGCCGCCGGGTGAGGATCGACAAGTGATCCTCACCCGTAAGAGAGCTGTGCTCTCTTACCTAGGTACTTGCTAGTTTTTTCATGGTGCTGGATCTTTTTTACTCTAACTCCCTCTATATTCAACCATTTGACATGAAACAAGTTGCAATCTGCTCGTAAAGGAACTCTCATGGTATCAGAGCAGGCTCGTGGGCCTCAACAGACTCGAGAAAGGGGAAGCAAGCAGAACGAGGGGCGGCCAGATTAGGACACGTGGCCGCCCACGTGTCGTCGGAGCCGCAGGCAGTCCCATGGCCAGTGTAGGGGCATCGGACACGCTGGGGTGGGAACAGGCTGAAAAGGGTCTGGGGGCTGGCTGCAGGTATCCCAACAGGTTCTAAGGCGGTTTTTCCAGAGCTTAGGGCTCTCATCCAAAAACTGGGCCCAAAGCGGGCCCAGCGAATTGCTGCCAAAACTTCCTTGATCGGCAAGGGAAATTCCTAGTCACGTCTGGCCTCCGCGGCAGTAAGGATGTCCAACGCCGGGGGCAGCGTAGCTGGTGGGAGGGCCGATGGTGCTCAAGACGGTGACGGCGGTGATCCATCTGCCGTGACCCTCACGGCCGCCGCCATCGCACAACTGGGCTTGGGATCCAAGGATCTGTCACTGCCCCAGCTAGGTACTAAGGACTTCCTAGCGTGGAAGGACCTATTCCTGGATTGGTCCACTGAACATGGCTTGGAGAGCTACTACCTCCAGCCTTCTCCAGACACGGCTGATGCGCAAGCCCTCGTTCGCGCATTCAATGCACTGCATCGTGCTCTTCCTGATTCGCAGTCATATGCCCTGCGCGAGTACCGTTTTGGGGGAAAGGGAGCAGACCCGACCGACTCTCGTACAGGAAACCCTTGGCCACATGAGGCCTGGAAGCACCTTACGACTCGGGAGGAAGAACAAGGCATAACGCTTTTCATGACACTGTGAGACAAGCTACGCAACCTCTTCCCCAAACCTGGAGCACCGGTAGCCAACTACTGGGACGAGGCTATGGACATCCGGCAACGTCTACTTGGACTGGGCGCGGCATGCTCTATCCTTGAGTGGCTGGATGTTGTGCTCCTGCACCTGGGCGAGTAGTACAAAGACTTCCGTCGGGATATTTCCTGCCGTCATTCCGTGGCCGAGATCGAGAGCATCGACCTGTCCATCATCTTCGCTCAACTCCGCAACTACGAAGATGTTCTCAAAGGGGAAGCTCGTGATACCGTGGGTGCCCCGACAGCCTATGTGGATCAAGGCACCTCAGTTGGTCCAGAACCGTCCATCCATTTTACACGCACACAGACTGGGGCCAATAGTACAGGAGGGAGAAGCGCCTCAGGGAGTGGTGGTGGCGGCTGAGGACGTGGACGTGGAGATCAGAGATGCAGTTTTTGCAACCAGACAGGACACTTTTGGCGTGGCTGTCCCTCAGTGCAGTGCCAAATGATGGACAGGCAGCAGCAGCAACGACTGCAGCAATGCCAATGGCAGCAGCCGCAGCAGCAGCAGCAGCAGCGCCAGTGGCCCTAGCAGCCACAGCAGCAGTGCAGGTGGCCTCAGCAGCAGCAGTCACATTACCCAACTGCCGACTGGAGTGGGCCGCAGAAACCGGGAGCAAGTGCCCCACCACCAACCGTGGTTCCTTTTGGTGCGGCAACGTTTGGGCAGCAGATGCAGTAGACATTTCCCACGCCATCGGCACCTGCACCACCCACCTACCACGGCCCCTACTACGTGCCGCCCTTCTCAAACACTCCCGTGATTGTACCAGAGTGGGCCATGCGCGTGTACACAGAGACAGCTCAGGCATAGCAGCCAACTGCTCTACCACCCGGGCTCAGCTGGACAGCCCTGTGGGAGCCTCAACTCCCTCAGACAGATTCCATGGCTCCACCACACATTACATCACAGCACGCAGGTCAGCGGCTAGGTCACACCCATGTCACTACGGGACATGCCCTATCCATGTATGAGTGGTTGTTTGACATTGCTGCGTCACATCATATGTCCCCCCATCGTCAGCTGTTTGTTACACTGCACGCAGCGCTTGGTGTGGATGGTGTGAGAACTGGATCAGGGGAGATCTTGCATGTTGAGGGCGTGGGCACAGTTGCACTGCAAGTGCCAGGGGGTGTGTCGTGATTGATTGGCGTGCTGTATGTCCCACGGCTGAAATTCAATCTCTTGTCGGGTGGACAGCTGGAAAAACAAGCCAACATGTCCACCGTGACGCATAAGCAGCAATGCATGCTCTATGATGCTGCTGATGAGTTGCTGGCTGATGGGCCCCTTCACATTGACATGTTGTACCGGCTCACCCTATTCCCACTCGTTCAGATACAGACCACAAGTTCATACTGTAACAGGCACAGACTCAAAGCACACTGACCTCATCCATCGCAGAGTGGCGCACGTACATACCAACGCTGTAACAGACATGTTGAAGCATGCAACTGCGCATGGAATTCGCCCGACTGACTGTGCACATGGTCTCAAGGATGGTGCATGTCTAGAATGTCATCAAGGTAAGGCACACAGACAAACATTCCCCAAGTCCTCCAGCGACAGTACATTACTCCTTGCCCTGGTTCATACAGACCTTACAGGACCCATGCCAGTCACCTCTCTGCAATACGGGTCCCAATATGTCCTGAATCTCACAGATGATTACAGCCGCTTCCGCTGGGCCTTTCTGCTGAAAACCAAAGCAGATGCTCAAAGAGCTATCACGGAGTGGATAGCTCTAGCAAAACGACAGACAGGGTGCAAACTGTTCGTGCTGAGAACTGACAAGGGAGGGGAATTTCTTGGAGTCCTGACTAACGAACTCAAGGTCAAAGGCATTGAACATCAGACCACCGCACCCTACACGCCACAACAGAACAGCGTTGCAGAACGGTGGCACAAAATGTTGGGTGATGCACTCCGAACGTTGCTCACGGAATCTGGCTTCCCGTTCAGTTTTTGGGAGGAGGCAGTCAAGTATGCCACTTGGTTTTGGAACCGTGTCCCACAAGGTCCACTGCCCAAGGGGGTGACACCTTGGGGACGCTGATTTAAGGAGAAGGCTGACCTTTGACCAGTGTGGGTATTGGGAACAATGGCGTGTGTGTGGTTTCCTCAACCTCAACGTGATCACAAACTCAGCCCTCGTGGCCGCTGGTGTGTGTTTGTTGGGGTCTCTCACTCCTCGAAAGGCATGGCGGTTTCGGGATCCCACGAACCATGCCTTTGTCAAAAGTCGAGACGCGTCCTTTCTGGAGCATATGCCGTACAAGGAGTTCCGGACACTGCGGCAAGCTCCGCCCATGCCACGTTCCGAGCACTACCCGGAGTATGTGAGTGTGCCTGTGTTTTTCCCTAGCCGAGCACATCGACCTGCCCAGCCAGTGTCACAAGACCTTGTTGCAGGAATAGTTTCACCCGTACCTATGGATCTGCTCACACCTACAGATCTCGTGAGCACTGACTCAGGTAACCTCTCCTCTCCACCTGGTCTAGACCCCGTGGGTAGGCACAACGACATAGAGGCAACACCTCCTGCTGAGCCTGTGCGGAGGTCACATCGCTCCATGCCTCGGGTTGATTACAGACAATGCTATCACACAGTTGGGGTGACAGACGGGGAAACCTCACTGAACGAACCCCTGACGTTGATAGCAGCAAGGGGGGGTGCTGATGCACCTGAGTGGGAGAAGGCTATAGTGGCAGAGCTAAATGCTCTCCTGGACCATGGTGTTTACGAACTGGTGCCCTTGCCACCGGGAAGGAAAGCAATTGATGTTAAATGGGTGTTCAAACTCAAGCGCAACCTGGCCTGTCTGATTGAAAAAGACAAGGCCAGACTAGTGGCTAAGGGGTTCTATCAAATCCCGGGACAGGACTTCACCGACACATATGTGCCTGTCGGGAAGTATGGGACAGGCCGCGCATTGTTGGCAGTTGCGGCACATGAGGACTGGGACATCCATCAAATGGATGTCAAAACCGCTTTTCTCAATGGCCCTCTTGAAGAAGAACTGTACGTCAAACAACCGGAAGGCTTTGAAGATGGCACTGAAAGAGTGTGGTTAGTGTTGAAAGCTCTTTACGGTCGCAAATAGGCCCCACAGTGTTGGGACAAGGAAATCTGGCGCACATTGGATCTCGGAGGCTTCACCCAAAGCTTCTGTGATCCTTCCCTCTTCTTTCGATGGGAGAGCGGTGTACCGGTCGCTCTGCTTGTCTATGTAGATGACCTATTGATTTTGTCCCCTTCACCCTCACTCATTGCACAAACCAAAACACTACTCACAGCACACTACCACATGACAGATTTGGGTGAAGCACAGAACTTCCTCGGCATGGCCATCGTCAAAGACAGATCAGCACAATTACTGACGCTGCATCAGGGTCGATTCATCATGCATCTCACCACACGATTCCACCACTTAGTGCAGCATCTACTCCCACAGCAGTCAACCATGAGCCCAGATGTCTACGCACACCGGCTCGACATACGGAAAACAGACTACGGACCAGTCACTGATCCCACCTTGTATCCACAGATCACAGGCAGCCTGTCATACTTGGCCTCTACAACCCGACCGGACATCTCTTGTGCAGTCAATGTGATTGCTCAGTTCAGCCAGCAACCATGCAGTACGCATCACAAGGCACTGCTGAAGCTGCTGCGTTATGTGTTGGACACGGCTGAGATTGGACTGGTGTTTGCCCCGACTTTGGATCCCATGCTTGATGGCTATTGTGACAGTGACTATGTTCGTGACCGTGCAGCCCGCAGTCATGGTGGATATGTGTTTTGGGTGTGGGGTACAGCCGTGTCATGGCGTAGTGCAAAGCAGTCGTGTGTGGCATGGAGCATTGTTGAAGCAGAGTACATGGCACTGGGTGAAGCGGCGTGTGAACGGATCTGGCTTGCGCGCTTGTTGCAAGAGTTGGGCTTGGATGTGCTGTTGCACTGCTGCATAGTGATAACTCTGCTGCACGTCGCATTGCTGCAAATGATGGGGTGTTGCATCCACGCACAAAGCACATCAACGCCGAATATCAATTTGTGCACGAAGGTGCTGACGCTGAGGTCATCCAAGTCTGTGCCATCAGTGGGGAGGCACAGTTAGCCGACTTTCTCACCAAAGCTCTATCCTCTTCATCCCTTCTGTTCCAACAGCACCAGATAGGCTGCAAGCCTGCCGCACTCACGTCCAAGGGGGCGTGTTAATTCCCTTGTATATATTTGTCCTTATGGTTGTGAGTGTGCAGGGCATGCTGGTCAAGGAAGTGGGGGCAACACATCGTGAGCGGACGGCATCCTGGCGTATCAGCTTGTTGCCCCTAGATTTGTGCTCTTGCGTGCTCACCTCCACCCTGGCAATATAGCCTCTAGTCCCTCTCCCTTGAATATTGACATGGAGGGATTTATCTTGACGGCGGTGTCGTCACATGCTTGCGATGCCTAGATTAGTCCATATACCTGGAACTGGTTAGGACATTTGTAGGTTTGGTTCCTAGTGTGCCTGTTCATGTGCCCTTGGGTTATCCGAGTTCAGAAACCCAACTTCAAGGGGCGTGCAAGGGCTTCACCCTCGCACTCCGTAGTTTGCCGGCGAGCTTCGCTCGCCAGCCGCCGGGTGAGGATCGACTAGCGATCCTCACCAGGAAGAGAGCTGTGCTCACTTACCTAGGTACTTGCTAGGTTTTTCATGGCGCCGGACCTTTTTGTGTAGCGTGGCAGTGCCACGCCGACCGGTCGAAGGAGCCACGTGGCTCAAGCAGGGTCACCTGGGACTGTGGGCGGTTGGACGGGATGGCTTGAGGGTCGGAGACCCTCAAGCACCGCAGTTTTGGCCTATTTGGCTAAGGATTCCGTCCAATCGGCTACATTTTGGCTCTAACTCCCTCTATAGTCAACCATGTGACATGAAACAAGTTGCAATCTGCTCGTAGAAGAACTCTAGGTAGGGACAAACCCAAAAACAACCGTTTAAATTGGGACATAGACTAAAGGAAAGTCATCAAATTTGTAATTAAACCACCTTTCACATCCTAGTACAGTATGTTGATACTTGAATAACAAGTACAGTTTGCTCCCACTTTGCCACACTTATTCCCGTGCTCCCCCAAGATAATCTTACACATCCACATACACAAAAAGGTGTGCACAAACCTCCCCTTAGTCGCCGTTGCCACCGATAGATACATGCATTCTCCAGTTGAAGCAAACACACCATACCCATTGTACACTTGGTATCAGAGCCATCCTTAGCTAAGGGGCATAATCAACTACATGGCAACCTATCCTACTTAGCGTAGACCAGCACACATATTGTCTCTTTGGCAGATCTGTGACCAAGGTCAACTATGCACACAGGTAAAAAAGGCAGAAAGCAGTGGACCCGTTCTGGAAGATGTTACACCGGACGCAAACATCATCCGGCATATTCTTGTTGACCACAGCGTTTGACGTGTAAGGAAAAGCAGGAGCAGCCACAGCATTGTAAAATTTGCTAATCAACATGTGGACCAAGATGGACCTATTGGAGAAGAATAACAAAAACCTCAACGAGGAGGTCTAGAAGCACCATGTGGGAACAACATTGGAAGGTGCCACCGCACCTGGAGTTATGGTGAGCGTCCCGAGGCCACCTAAGCCGGAGTCGTTCGACCCGTCAAAGAAGGAGAGGCTAGCTCCGCACACTTGGATACTTTGACTGGAGTTGTACATCACCGCGATCGGTGTGGATGCCTTGAGGTACAAGGCATGCCAGGACTAAGCTGTGACCCTGGTGAAAGGGGAATTGTTGGATTTATGGACCGACATGATGCGGATCAATCCACACAGTAATGGAGCAGTGGTTGTCCCTAACATTGCAGCCACAACAAGAATCTCAACCCCATCTGCTCTAACCTGCAGCAGTGGTGACCCTAGCCTGAAATGGCCAACCCCGTGGAAGGAGTTTACAGGGTTGTTCATCAAGAGTTTCACTATGGACGATGTGAAGAACAAACGCAAGCTGTGTCGGCTTCATCAAACTGGCGGTGTCACAGACTTCATCCCCAGATTCTGTGAGATTGTTGCCAACTGTGGCTTTGACTTCCATGAATTATGTTTCCAATATAGCAACAGCGTCAAAGACTATGTCCGTGCTATAACGGTGATGCACGACCTTAACGAAGACTAGCCAAGGATGACCACAACAGTGGAGCGGTATGCCTCAAGTGTGTAACAGGCTCATGCCAACAACCACAACTCTTCTAATGGTGGTTACATCAAGATGGACGAGAGCAATGACAGACCCATTGTGATTGAAGCATTGCAGCACCGCAAGTGCTACAACTGTAGCAAGCATGGCCACATTACACGTGATTAATGGAGTCAATGGAAGGACAAAGGCGAAGATAAGTGGTAGGAGAAGGGGAAGCAAGCCACAAAAGAAGCAGAGAAAGAAACAAAGGAGTCAGATTACGAGGAGATCCGGGAGTAGACAGCATTATTCCTGGCTTCTCTCCATCCGAACTGCCACTAGACTGCCCCTCCCAAACGCCTTGCGGACATTAAGGAGGTTTCCGAGGTCAGGGCATGAGATTTGGGGTATGAAGGGGAGCAGCCCATGCTTCTCTTCGAGGAGCGAATAAAAGACGTCAAGGAGAAGGTGGAAAATCTGCTGGACTGTGGCATGAGCCACAACTTTGTGAGCATGGAGTATGTTCAAAATTGGGGCCTTCCTCTCACAAGCAAGAAGCAAACCACTAACCAAGTTGACAGCACCATTGAAGTGGGATACCTGGGCCATCCCCTCTCCATCTTCGTGAGGAACCTTCAAATACCAACCATATACCGGGCGTGCCTGATGAAGTATTAGGACATTATCCTTCATCGTGACCTCCTCCACAAGTACAACCCTATTGACCAAATGAAGGCGCATCTCAGTCAAGCTCGGAGATAAGGAGTATCCCCTGCCTACGCAGTCCGAGGAAGAGGCAGTGGAGGAGGAGACTTTCAGGGATAAAACGTACCAGCTGTTGGCTCTTTGCAACCAGGAATCGGTACCTTTCATGTTGAACTTGGTGTAGCTCAAGCACAAACTTTAAAAAAAGGAGCATTTTTTGTTTGAGTGAGACGTGGAAGATGCTTTCGATGAACCAGAGGCTGTGGCGCCTAATGTGGCACATGGGGCAACTCGTGAGAAGTCGAGAGCCAAATGAAAGTTTGCTGTGGTGCCCAAGGGACTGTAGAAGGTGTGTATGGAGTTTGAAGACATGTTCCCCGACACCCTTCTGGCAGGAAAGCCACCAAAGTGGTACGCAGACCATCACATTGACCTCAAACCTGGAGCACGTCCGCTTGTTCGTGCAATGTACTACAAGAGCAAGGCGCAGCTAGAAGAGCTCAAGAAGTAGCTCATGATGATGACTGAGCAGGCCTTCATCTGTCCCTCCTCATCTTCTTCCACTGCACCCACCCTGTTTGTACAGAAAAAAATGAGGGAGATGCGCATGTGTGTGGATAACCGGGCGTTGAACAAGTTGACCATCAAGAACCGGTGCCCGCTACCATGAGCTCAGGAGCTCTTGATTCAGCTCCATGCGGCTCGCTTCTTCACCAAGATTGATCTCCGGTCTGGCTACCACCAGATGCGCATCACAGAAGATGATGTGGAACAGACGGCCTTCCGCGCTCACTATGGTCACTACGAGTTTCTTATGATGCCTTTTGGGTTGATCAATAGGCTGGCCACCTTCATAGCAGTAATAAAAATCTGAGGCAATACTCGGATGAATTTGTGGTGGTGTATTCTGATGAAATCTTAGTACACAGCAGGTCAGCAGAGGAGCATGAGACGCATGTGAAGAAGGTCGTTTAATGTTTTAAGAAAAAGACGTTTCACAAAGCTCACTTCATATGAGTTTGCAGTGGGAAATTTCAATTCCTTGGATACATAATTGGCAATGGAGATATTACCATGGGTCCGTGATTCAAGAGTGGTCAAAACCATGTAGTGTGCATGATGTGCAATTGTTCCTTATTTTTTGTAACTAATGATCCAGGCTTATCCTTATCTATAGGGGAGTATCAGCACCACTCTCCAATCTCACTCGCAAGGATTGTGAGTGGAGTTGGAGATTGAGCAAACGAGAAACCTTTGATAATATCAAAAGGGCTCTTACCTCCGCACCAGCCTTGCACTTGGCCGAAAGCAGCCGTGAGTTTGAAATGGCGACGGATGCATCAGACCTGGTAATTGATTGTATCTTTTTGCAGAACTTTGGCAACGGGTTGTAGTTGGTTGTCTACCACTTGAAACTTTTGTGTGGAATAGAGCTGAACTACGCCACATATGACACGGTCATGCTTACGGTGGTTGCAGCCTTCAAAAACTGGCATTTCTTCTTTGAGGTAAAGAAGTGTATGGTCTATACCAACAACCACACATTGAAATACTTCAAGATGCAACCAAACCTGAGCCGACATCAAGAGTGTTGGTTGGAGTACATCAGGCCGCACTTTGAATACAAGATTGTGTACTAGCCGGGTCACATCACCCCAGCCAATGCACTCTTCCGGCAACTGGACCTGATGATGTGGGTCACATCTTTCACCATCCACGGGGATTCCTTCCTTGTGAAGCTCTTCATGTAGGGATACGAGGCACATAGGGAGAATGAATCTTGGAGATTTTTCTTTGAGGTACCGTTTTGGCAATGGCACGACATGCAGAAGGTGGTGGTTCCCGCGGTGCCGGTGTTTTGACAGCAGATTTTGGAGGACTGCCATGACATTGGCCCAAGTGGTAATTTCCCCTTTGAATAGACATTGAAGATGGTGGCTCGCTTCTTTTTGTGACCCACCATGTTGTAGGAGGTGGCTGAATCATACTGGGGTTGTGACATGTGCCAATGCCACAAGACACGGAGAACAAAGACTCCGTGTCTCCTTCAACCCTTATTCATTCCTAAGCAGCCATGGCCAAAATCTCCACATTCTTCATCACAGGCTTGTTTGAGACAGTGGCAGGTTACAATGCGGTATTCATGGTGGTGGATCGTGTTGTTATTTGAATGCCCCTTGGCCACTAGTCTCCAGAATTGGCGAGTAGTGGACGGACCAGGCATGCACTGCTCATGTGGAGCAAGTCCCCTGGGTCCGGTCCAACAGACCAGGCATGCACTGTCCTTGTTCAAGGATAAGTCCCCTGGNGGCAATGGCACGACATGCAAAAGGTGGTGGTTCCCGCGGTGCCGTTGTTTAGACAGCAGATTTTGGAGGACTGCCATGACATTAGCCCAAGTGGTAATTTCCCCTTTGAATAGACATTGAAGATGGTGGCTCGCTTCTTTTTGTGACCCACCATGTTGTAGGAGGTGGCTGAATCATACTGGGGTTGTGACATGTGTCAATGCCACAAGACACGGAGAACAAAGACTCCGTTTCTCCTTCAACCCTTATTCATTCCTGAGCAACCATGGCAAGAAATCTCCACATTCTTCATCACAGGCTTGTTTGAGACAGTGGCAGGTTACAATGCGGTATTCATGGTGGTGGATCGTGTTGTTATTTGAATGCCCCTTGGCCACTAGTCTCCAGAATTGGCGAGTAGTGGACGGACCAGGCATGCACTGCTCATGTGGAGCAAGTCCCCTGGGTCCGGTCCAACAGACCAGGCATGCACTGTCCTTGTTCAAGGATAAGTCCCCTGGTTTTTTTTTTCTCATGATGTCTATTCAGATTGTCAATCTGACCGTACCGATGGAAAGAGCAGGTGTCAAACTGTCAGCTGTCCAAGTTTCGGGCAGATCCAACGGTCGGATTGGAAGATGCAAGATGTGCCTTGGATCAGGGGATGTCCTCCCTGATTGAGGGGATGACCTCCTTAAATTAAGGAGTGACATCGGCCGAGGCGCGCGCGCTTCGGGTTAGCCGAGGCGCGTGCGCTTCGGCTGCCAAAGGCACTCCTTAGCTATTTATGCCTTGTACTTGCCATTGTCTCAACTACTCCTTCACTTGATGTCTCTTGTTTGAGCTGTGCGCTTGAGACTGAGCTTGATATGAACTGCTAAGGTGGTTGTAATCTTGCTCGTGTGAGAGTGCTGACTTAATTTGTTGGGCTCTCACACCAAGGAAGAAGAAGGCTTAGAGGGCGGGAGCCCCTAAGACCTTGAGCGAAAGCACCTGGGTAGCTAGGTCTCACCAGAGGCATAGTTAATTCCTTGGGGGTGATCGTGATCCTTGGATGAAATTCCCTTGGACGGTCGGCAGTTGCCATTGTGTCGGCGCTGTTTTCTAGACCGGAGCCTCAGGCCACGTGACTCAGGAATAACAAAAGGGTTATGGGCCCACGCCTAGTGTGAGACTTAGTTGCGAAAAGCATACAGGTTGCTCAGTAGCTCAGCAAACGTGAGGAGCGCAGACGCTCTATCACACCCCCTGGTGCTCCTCTTCGGATCTCCGTCCAAGACCTCTCATCAGCCTGACATCGGCTCCATCAGCCTGACATCGGCATCAACAGCAGGTGTAGCAGAACGGCCTCAACGGAAGCAGATCCGCCTCAACCGCAGGTACCATGGCTCCACCTACCGTCGAGGAGAAAGGCAAGAGTGCCATCGAGGAAGGCTCGTGGACCAGCACACCTGTGGCCACCACTGGAGCTGTGACGTCCACAGTAGAGGCAGGGAGTGGTATTCATGCGCCAATTCCTAAATTTGATGGGACAGGGTTCTCGCTCTGGAAGTGGCAGTTTGAAATCATAGTTGATGACCGTGACCTTCTCCCCTACTTCACAGGGGAGGCTGTCCAACCACTTTCATCCCAACCAGAGGAGCTCGCAGTGTGGAAGCGGGCCAACAAGAAATGCATGGCCATTCTGGTCTCAGCACTGCAGCAGCATCTGCTCTCTCATATCTCCGGCCTCACAAACGCAGCTGAGGCATACAAGAAACTATGCAAGGTCTACCAGAGTGACTCCCTCGCCAACCGTTTGTTCNATTCTTGCAGCAGTTTGAGACTCTCCTTCAGCAAGCCAGCAACATGGGCTGGAGCCTTGAAGCCGACATGCAGGGGATGATTCTCCTCATGGCTCTTCCACCAAGCTGGGGCCCCATGATTACTGTGATTGGTGGCTGGCCAGAGGACCACGTGAAGTACTCCAATATCTCAGAGTACATCCGCAATGAGGCTATGCGGCGTAGCCATAGCGAGGCCAACATTGCAGCCTATGCTAAGGGCGCAGCAAGCAGCAGCGGCACTAGCAACTCAGGGCAGCAGCAGGGGGCAGGCGGTAAGGGGAAGGGCAAGCGACGGCCTGGCAATTGCCACAACTGTGGCAAGGCAGGGCACTGGGCACGCGAGTGCCGTGCTCCAAAGAAGGAAGGGGTCAAGGGAGAGGGAGAGAAGGGTGACAAGGGAGGCAAGGGTGGGAAGCAGCCCACCGCACTGATGGCNAACTATGCAAGGTCTACCAGAGTGACTCCCTCGCCAACCGTTTGTTCATCCTCCAAAAGTTGCTGAGGATGCAGCTGACTGAAGGCGAGGACGTCCTAAAATTCTTGCAGCAGTTTGAGACTCTCCTTCAGCAAGCCAGCAACATGGGCTGGAGCCTTGAAGCCGACATGCAGGGGATGATTCTCCTCATGGCTCTTCCACCAAGCTGGGGCCCTATGATTACTGTGATTGGTGGCTGGCCAGAGGACCACGTGAAGTACTCCAACATCTCAGAGTACATCCGCAATGAGGCTATGCGGCGTAGCCATAGCGAGGCCAACATTGCAGCCTATGCTAAGGGCGCGGCAAGCAGCAGCGGCACTAGCAACTCAGGGCAGCAGCAGGGGGCAGGCGGCAAGGGGAAGGGCAAGCGACGGCCTGGCAATTGCCACAACTGTGGCAAGGCAGGGCACTGGGCACGCGAGTGCCGTGCTCCAAAGAAGGAAGGGGTCAAGGGAGAGGGAGAGAAGGGTGACAAGGGAGGCAAGGGTGGGAAGCAGCCCACCGCACTGATGGCACAAGGCACGACTGGCGCTGGCAATGCACTCCTCAAGCCAGGGGCTTTTGCACTTGACTCTGGTACAAATCACCATTCCACCAACGACAAACGGGGGTTCACCTCCATGGGCCCCTGCCACCTCAACTTCCGTTGTGCTAACGGGAGGGTGGAACCAGCTGAAGGGATGGGTGACAAGCTGGTCACCATCCAGGTGAATGGCCAAGAGAAGGAGCTCAAGCTCACCGAGGCAGTCTATCTGCCCAACTTCGCTGCCAACCTACTCTCTGTCGGCAAGATTACTGACCGAGACATGACGGTCGTCTTCGACAAGAACAGGGCCGTTATCCTTCCCACGTTGGCAGTGAAAATACAGTACGCTGCAAAGAGTGTGGTGGCGGATGTACCACGCGTGGACGGCCTCTACATCCTCCAAACCAAGGTGGAGGGTGCTGCCGAAGCTGGGGCAGCCATGACTGCCGGGGGCAGTCAGGTGGTAGAGGCAGAAAGCAGCCGCCCGTCAACAGCAGCAGATATAACAAAATCAGTGGAAGCTGCAGCACCCACCCAACCCGAAGCAGTCCCTGGGACTGCCACGGCATCGGAAGCGAACTGTGGCCAAGACCTTTGGCACAGGCGCTTGGCCCACGCCGCCCACTCCACGTTGGAGACAATGGGCAAACA
>SZWC01001391.1:233223-265953 GCA_023375785.1 Penium margaritaceum | reverse complement strand
GGAACCCCTTGTTTGATCTTGACAAAAAAATTGAACATTGTTTCCTCCTTTGTCAACGAACTTTTGTTTCACTAAGCACCTGTTAATTGCCTAGCAAGCCATTTTTCTATAAGAAAATGTTAGACCCTATTAGAAGTTCAAATCTCCCTCTCTCTCTCTCTCTCTCTCTCTCTCTCTCTCTCTCCCTCTCTCTATCCTACCCTCCCCCTCTCCCCCCTCCCCCCCCACCCCCCTCCCGGGGACACTACCAAAACACTCGATTCCCATAGTACATGGTCATTCATCACTCTCGTCAACTTAATTTGACTTGCTCGTTGGGAATATCCACATCTATGACCATCCCTCAGATTACAAGTTATGTTTCTGCCGTTAAAAAAACCCATATACTTCTATTTTGGCCATTATTCTCCATGTTATCAATCTTTCAACTAAAAATCGTAAAATTATTTCTCACAATCACTAGATTTTTTTTTCTCACCTTAACTTCATATTCTTAATGTCCTTTCAAAGGAATGTTATGTACCAGACGCACACGAGTCCCTGATCTTTCCGAGTGCATACTTCTATTGTTACACCAATAGCCCACCGCATTGCCAAACCTTGATGTTCACTCTGAAGGTCGAGGACAAACTGGCCAGCTGCCCTTGCCTCCAGTGAAGCATCGCAAACCTTCTAACGACTTTGACCACTCTCGCGAACCCACGACAGAAGTAACATGACCTTTCGGTTGACTTCGCGATGCACCGAGACGAAGCTGGATTTGTAAACATGCATCTCGCATCTTTACGGTCGATTCTCATAGACCCCGATTTCTTGGTGGACCTTCTTGAATCCGATCACTAACGACATAAATCTACACGTGTCACTCGACAATCGACCCGATGACAACAACTATGTCTCATTTGTAATTCGACACTCGTATATGTATATATATATACATATATATAGATATAGATATGTATATATATGCTACGGGTGAAGTCTCCAGCTCCTGCTCTGAAGTCGTCGTCGGAGTTTGCAGAATTTCACTCTCAGTCCGCGTCAGGGGTTAACCCCCTTCGCAGGACTGAGGGGCAATCATCATCAACGACCCAGAGCAGGGAGACTCAAATATCTCGAGTCTCCGGAGGCCCATTTCCGTTTTTAACCCTACCCCTGGTTTTGGGATCCAAACCGGGGGTTTATACCTTGAACTCGTGTGTTCACATGAGTTATTTCGTTTTCTTTATGTCAAAGTTCGTCGTAAACGAACTTCGATTTACGTTTTGTCATTCTGGCGCGAAATCGTTCCATGTGAGGCACGATGGCGATTTTGCGCCAGTCCTCTTGTCCTCACCTTCGCTCCCTATCCCTCGTCCTCGCTTGCTTGTTTGCAAGGAGGGCGAGGGGCGGCAAGGGCCTGAGGCCACAAGGCCTCACCCTCAAGGCCCTCGTGGCCCCTCAACTGCCGATCGGGCTGAGGCCGCGATCGGCGGCTGGCGGCTGGCCAGCCGGTGGCCGGCCGGTTGCTTGGCCGACCGCCGGCCATCTAGCCGGCCGGAAGCGAGGTGGCCGGCAGCCAGCGAAGTGCTGGCCACCGGCCAGCCTTCGCTGACGCGAGGGGTGGTGCGCAACCACCCCTCGCTTCAGCGAGGAGGGAGGGTCGAACCGGGCCTCCCGCTACATTCCTTCCCACTTATAATGAACCGTCCCGGTTCATGAACAACGAGTAGGATTGTCAGTTAGTGAGTCATCAACATTGTAAAAGAAAGCTAATAATTTCAATCACCAGCTAGACATGAACACATGCATGGTACTTGGACCTAAGTTGAAGCTTGTAGGTCAGCATGGCTAGCGGTCTCCCCCCTTTAGGCTGGAGCATTTGCGCGACAACCATGTTGGGCGTCCCCAACCTCCTATGGTCACTATCCATGAATATTGCCCTATGGGAATGTTGTTCACTTTTTCCGCGTTTAGGTGGTACCTCCTGCCACGCGTTGATCTGTGCAAGCTGCAAGCTTGCTCCAGTACTCGTTGACCACCCCTGTGGGTAATCGAGATTGGGGTTCCCATGAATTATGTTCAGGTCCACAACCGGCCCAATGAACGAGGTACTCCCTGACAACGCACGACCGAAGAGTACGCTCTCGATGCTGTAGTAGGCGAAGGATCTCGGATTGGCCGTCGACAGCAAGGACTGCTGGCGGTGGCTGAACGTTTCCGTCTGCCGTGTATGGAGCCAGCAGGCTCACATGAAACACGTCATGTATCTTCATACTCGGCGTAAGTTGCAATCGGTATGCCACTGGCCCTATGCGTGCCACAATGGGAAACTGCCCAATCCACTTCGGTAGAAGTTTTCTTGCCCCAGGCGACTTCAATCAAAAGTTTTAAATACCGAGCAGCACTTAATCACCGATGTCAAATGAGACCTCCCGGCGACCTTTGTCGGCATATGCCTTTTGTCGCTACCGAGCTGCTTGAAGGTGACCCTTCACCTCCTATAACAAGGAGTCAATGCGCTCGGCAAAGGCTTGAGCGGAAGGAACCTGGCCTCCTGTACTCCTACTCTTCACCAATGAAGAGGGTACCAGTGGATGCCCACTACTCTTCAACACAAACGGTGTGAACTGTGTGGATTCGTTCACTGAGTTGTTCACCGCAAACTGTGCAAGTGCTAGGAAATCGTCCCAATCATGCATGGCAGGGTCCACGTACATGTGGAGCATCTGCTCCTGAGTGCAATTCATGTGCTCTGTTTGTCCGTCCGTTTGAGGGTGAAATGCTCTCAACATTTGCGACTCACTACCAAAGTACTCGTGCATCTTTTTCCAAAACTTTCTAGCAAGTTTTCCATCTCGATCGGAGATAATGCACAACGGCAAGCCGTGGTACTTTACGACACCCTCAAAGAAGAGACGAGCAGTCTCCTCTGCGTTCACGTGAGTTGTTGTAGGAATGAAATGTGTCATCTTCGTCAAAAGATCCACGGCCACTAGTATTGCATCGTGGCCATGGGCCGCATCTGGAAGACCAGTAATGATGCTGACGCCCTCCCATGGAGTCCCAGGAATGGGAAGCTCTTGGGGGAGTCCAGCATGCTTCTTGTTAGGAGCCTTATTCTGAAGACATGGGTTGCATGTCATGCAATACTTGCGGACATCGACACTCCATCCTGGCCACCAATGGTGGTCCGAGAGTGCCTGTCCGGTCTTTCGGGGTCCCACATGACGTATGACCGGCGGGTTCTTGAACTGGGAGATAACCTTTGCTCGAAGGTCTCCCCAGTTTGGCACAACAACTTGTTCTTTGTGCCAGTACATTCCTGTGGCCTCCACCAAGCCGTACTTGTCCAAATTTCGAGAGTCTTGAAACCAAGAATCCACACAGTATCCCATCTGGATCCTGTTTACAAAACCGTTGCAATGGATATTCTCTCGTGGTGGTTGCCGCAGAGGTGCAAGAGGATCTGGTGATTGTACTTTTGCTGTTGCAATGACCATAAAACGTCCACAGACCTCGGTGGTTGCATTTTGTTTCTACATGCTGTCGGCTTAGTGAATTAGCCACATTGATGCAACCTAGCCGATATTCCCATGTGAACGAGAATCGGCTCAGGTATTCGCTCCAACGCACCTATCGTCTTGACATGTTCGGTTGTGTTTAGAAAAAAACCAATGGATTATGGTTGGTCATGACCGGCACACCCCCTTCAGCACCCTCGAGGTAGCAACGCCACATCTTGAAAGCGTGTACTACCGCAAGGAGCTCTTGATCCCCAGTTGTGTACTGCGTTTCCGCGGGGATGAGCTTCCGGCTCTCATACGCAACTGGGTGACCGTTCTGCATGAGGACGGCTTCGAGTCCTACTACTGACGCATCACATTGAACCTCCCACAGTTGCGATGGATCCGGAAGAGCTAGGACGGGCGCCGTGGATACAAGCTCTTTGACTTTGAGAAAAGCGTTCTTGCAATCAGGTGTCCATTCCCAACGCATGTCCTTTCGCATGAGCTTGGTTAGCGGTGCTACCAGGGTCAAATACCCTTGCATAAACCATCAATACTAGTTTCCAAGGCCAAGGAAAGACCAAATCTGCCCAACATTTTTGGGGCGTGGCCAGTCCACAACGACTTGGACCTTTTGTGGGTCGACACGGATGCCGTCCTTGCCAACGATGTGTCCAAGGTATTCGAGCTCATCTTGTGCAAACTTGCACTTGCTCACTTTTGCATAGAACTTCTGTTCTCGAAGAATTGCAAGAAATTCGTGCGGATATTCTATGTGCTCTTCCATTGATTTGGAGAAAACCAGGAAATCATCCAGGTAAACCAAGACAAACTGTCCGAGTTGCTTTGCAAACGTTTGGTTTATTTCTCCTTGGAAGGTTGCCGGGACATTCGTAAGCCCATAGCATAACACTCGGAACTGATAGTGTCCCATGTGCGTTCGAAGCGCGGTTTTGGGCACATCATCTTCCGTGATGCGGATTTGATGGTACCCTTGAGACAAATCCAAGGATGAAGATACTTTTGCGCCTTGGAGTTGGTCAAAAAGGTCCTCAATATGTGGTAACGAGAATCGATTTTTCACCGTCAGCTTGTTCAACGCCAGGTAATCCACGCACATGCATAAACCACCGTCCTTTTTGTTCACAAAAAGGATCGGCGCACCGTACGACCAGCTACTGGGCTCGATCCACCCTTTTGCAAGGCACTCTTTGATTTAGCGTTCGGCCTCCCGCCTTTCCGTTGGACTAAGACGATACATGGGTCTGAACGGAGGAGTCGCCTCCGGTTGCAGCGGAATTGTGTGGCCCATGTGTCTATCTGGTGGACGCCCAGACGGCGGATCTTAGAATACATCCAAGAACTCTGCCAATAGAGATTTGATCTCTTGTGGCGTGTCTTCCTTCACATCGTCCTCCACTTTCTGCAGCTGAGCCAAGAAGTATCGACAACCTTATCGAATACGTCTCTTGACCTGCATTGCACACAAGTTGGCATGGAGTTTGTGATAAACACAGAATGTGTACGACAGCCGTCGCAACTCCCACGATTCACCCATTCGATTCCACATCTTGTGGGCATGTGTGAATTTGGCCAGCACCTTCCGGGCTTTAAATTTGACTGGGTCGAAATCGTCATGTAAAGGTACTACGAACGTGATCGAACTCATGGCTTTGAGGGCATTTGCTTCAATCACTGCGTCACATAACTCTTGCACAGTGGTCGGTGTCGCCACCACTAAGCATGTACGATCATGCATCTTGTCTAGAGATGCAAGGTTTAGTGGGCAATGTCGGTCAACTAGTGTAGAATGCGGTTCAACAAGAGGAGAGAAAACAACAGAGAAATTTGAACTTGTCAAAAACTCAAATTGTTTAACATCCTCATTTGAAAACAGGAATCCACACTTGTGATCCAGTTTTATCCCTGAGTGGTCCCCACTAACGTCACTCAAGGGTGGGGAAAACCTGTCCCACGGCCCTGTTCGTTGCCACGGCCAAGCCGATTGCCGCGTCCGCGACCCTGTCCATAGCCCTGTCCGCGGCCTCCTGCTGCACCATCCCCACGAGGTGCTACTACTATAGCTGACGCCGCGGCCTCTTGTCCACCACCAGCAGCCTGAGGGCACTGAGCCCTAAAGTGGCCCGGCTGCATGCAGTTGTGGCAGAGCCCTTCGCGGAAGGATGCGTTGCGACGCTCACGCGCTGCCTGCAGCTAGTCATTCTCGCAGCTGCGCTTGTTGTTGGGGCCCTTGTATCCACCAGCCTTCTTGGCTGGAGGGTTTGTACGCTGCTTGCTCTTGGTCCCGCCTCGCTTTCTAGCTAACCCACCAACCCTTGCAGCGTCCATGTACATGTCGTGGCCTTGCTGTGCATGCCTGTTCGGCCGTGCATCAGAGTAGTGCTTCGGGTTCGCCGAATACACTTCGCTCATGCAGTCGCGCAACGCCCTCCAGCTTGTCCAAGCTTGGCCAGTGGCTGTCGTGTTGGTCTTGTCCTTCAGCTTCTCGCTGGCAAGACCATCATGCAAGTACTCCAGCGGCATGCACTCCGGGTACTTGAAGATCGCAAACTTTGACGAGGGGTACGAGGACGAACAACCAACGATACTGCTAAGAGTCCAGCCTCGAGGATGTAGAAGTCGCAGAACGGTACCGGCACTATGAGATGGAGGAGCTTCACACACCTCCGTAAGCAGCGACATGGTTCACAAGCTGGGATTCTAGACCGAGCCAGGGATGTTCGAAGGAAAAACCATCAATGGGAGACTAGAAATATGAAGACTCCGAGAACCACCACGACTACAAGTGGGAGATCTTCGGGATGTAACGATCTAGATGTCTTGTCTAATGAGCGATCACAAAATCATCCTTAGACAAGATTTCCTGTACCAACACTATCCGCAAGTCGACTGGAACAGCGGTGACGTCTACGCGGAGATTGACGGTGCCAAACAACAACTTCCATGTACGGGTCGGAAGCCGACAGCGGAAGCAGCAGAGGTAGGAGCAGCAGAGGAAGCCGCGGAAGCCGAAAAGCAAAAATCGTTGTAACCGATTCTGCTCAACGTGGCAAAGCACTGCCCGCGACGAGGAGCTCGTGCATTGCTCATACATCTCGAGCCAATGGGAGAAGCGGAAGTGGTAGCAACTGACTCATCATCGGCCTCATCAGCCTCATTGGCCTCGACGAAGTTCGCGATGGTACCCAACGAGTTTGCACCCCTTATCCAAGAGTTTGCAAACGTCTTCTCCGGCGAACTCACGAAGACTTTACCTCCTCAGCAAGACATAAACTATCGCATCAAACTGAAGCCGGGAAGTAAACCTACAGTCCAAGGGGCCTATCGAATGAGTGATCACAAGCTGACCGAACTGAAAAAGCGGCTCGATGAGATGCTCGGTCAGGGGTTTATCCGCCCATCCACGTAATCATACGTTGCACCAGTACTATTCATGAAAAATAAAACTGGCAAGATGCGGATATGCATGCATCATTGGTCGTTGAACGACGCTACCACCAAGAACCGCTACCCTCTGCCCTTCGCTGATGAAATTTTTGACCAACTTCAAGGGGCCCGAATTCTCAACAGAATTGACTTCCGCAACAAATATCACCACATACATGTGGCAGCTGCCGACATCGAGAAGACGGCATTCCAAATTCACTACATGCACTTTGAGTTCATGGTCATTCCTTTTGGACTCATTCATCCCCCAACGAAATTTATGGCGGCATTGAACAACATTTCCCATCCGTACCTCAACGACTTTGTCATGGTGTACCTCGACGACATTCTAGTGTACAGCTGCACCCTGCAGGAGCACGATGGACATCTTCGTAAACTTCTCCAAGTTTTACAAAGAGAAACTTGTCGGGAAACTCTCAATATGCAACTTCAGTCGTCGTTCAATCGAGTCTTGAGTCACATCATCAACAGTGGACGAATCACCATGGATTAGAAAAAATGGCAGCAGTCGTTGATTGGCAAACACCGACCAACGTCCAAGAAATTCAGGTTTTTGTCGGATTCTGCAACTGTTTCCGGCAATTCGTACAGGACTACACTCGAGCGCCAGCGCCTCTTTCCAACCTCACTCTAAAAACAAGTGGCGGTGGGGAGATAGCGAAGAAGAAGCATTCACCGCTTTGAGGAATGCTCTGACCTCGGTGCCAGCCCTACTATTAGCCGATCCAACGGTCGACTACGTCATGACTACGGATGCGTCAGACCGAGCCATTAGCGTAATTCTTCTGCAAGACCATGGCAACGGCAAACAACCGATCGCCTACATGTCTCAAAAGCTCCAAGGATTGGAACTGTAAGCCGGCCAAGTGACCGCCCGGCTTACAGGAACTTAACTTCGTGGTCCACGAAAAGGAGTTGCTGGCGGTCGTGTACACGTTCAAGACGTGGTGATGCTACCTAGAGCGTTGCCGATGCATCATGCGCACCGACCACCACGCACTGAAACATTTAAAGACGCACCCGAATCTCAGGCGACGTCAAACCCGATGGATGGAGTTCCTTGAGTCCGGGATCGACTACAAAATCGAATACCGGCCAGGCAAAACCAATCCGGCGGACGCACTCAGCCACCGACCAGATTTAATGGCCGATGTGGCAACCCTACAACTACGACGAGACCCATACCTCGACGGAGTGTTCGAACGAGGCTACGACCAGCACAACGGATACGATGAAACCAAGTTCTGGTTTGACGCACCGTACTAGCAACGACGCTTCACTCGCCAAGTGGTCGTTCACCGGAACGACGAGCTTTGTCGTATGCACCTCAAAGAATGCCACGACATAGGTCCAGGTGGACACTTTGGAGAGGACAAGACGTTGAAAAAGATGGCGAAAAAACATTGGTGGGACAAGATGCAATCCGACGTGGCCGACTTCTGCTAAACCTGCGACATATGTGAGCGTCATAAATCTTGTCTCAAGAGGCCACCCGGACTTCTACTGCTGCTCCCTGTTCCCACGGAACCATGGGCAAACATCTCCATGGACTTAATCACACAATTACCGGTCACACCTGAGGGTTATGACGCAACCCTCGCGGTTGTCGATAGGTTTTCCAAAAATGTCCCACTTCATCCCGACAACGACTACCGTCACCGCCGAAAGACTGGCACGGCTGTTTCTAGACAACACTGTGCAACTGCATAGCGTACCAAGGAGCATCACAAGTGATGGAGACGGTCGATTCATGAGCCGTTTCTGGCACGAACTGATCACTCGCTGCGGCAAAAGAATTCAACTTTCAACAGCATTTCATCCGCAAATCGACGCTCAAATAAAGCATACAAAGTAGACGCTCAAACAACTGTTTCGAACACTATGCAAACCTCATGGGACGGTGTAACGGGCTGAGTCTCCAGCTCCTGCTCTGAAGTCGTCGTCGGAGTTCGCAGAATGGTATTCTCAGTCCGCGTCAGGGGTTTACCCCCTACGCAAGACTGAGGGGCAATCGTCATCAACGACCCAGAGCAGGGAGACTCGAATATTTCGAGTCTCCGGAGGCCCATTTCCGTTTTTAACCAAACCCCTGGTTTTGGGACCCAAACCGGGGGTTTTTACCTCGAACTCGTGTGTTCGCACGAGTTGTTTTGTTCGTTTTATGTCGAAGTTCGTCGTAAATGAACTTCGATTCACGTTTTTGTTGTTCTGGCGCGAAATCGTCGCGTGCGAGGCACGCTGGCGATTTCGCGCCAGTTGTTTTGACCTCACCCTCGCTCCCCCTATCCCTCGCCCTCTCTTGCTCGTTTGCAAGGAGGGAAAGGGGGGGCCAGGGCACGAGGCCACGAGGCCTCGCCCTCGAGGCCCTCGTGGCCTCTCAGCCGCCGATCGGGCTGAGGCCGCGATCGGCGGCTGATGGCTGGCCGGCCGGTCACTTGGCCGGCCGCCGGCCGTCCAGCCAGCCAGCGGCGAGCTGGCTGGCGGCCAGCGAAGTGCTGGCCGCCGACCAGTCCTCGCTGACGCGAGGGGTGGTGCGCAACCACCCCTCGCTTCAGCGAGGTGGGAGGGCCGAACCGGCCCTCCCGCTACAGACGGATTGGGCACAAAAAATTCCGACCGCCGCAATCGCATATGATTCGGCAGTTTCCACCGCAACAGGTAAAACCCCATTTGAATTAGTGTATGGCAAACATCCCGCCACACTAGCTAGACTACAAAGGCGCATCAATAATCCCACGATTGACATTCAACGTCGAGACATCACCACCATCTGGGAGGAAACACGGCAAACCCTCGCAAAGACACAAACAACGATGAAGCGAGAAGCTGACCGACATTGCAGCGTTGACATCTTTGCCACTGGCGATAAAGTCCTCCTGAGCTCGGCAAACATCCAGCTCTGCGGATTTGACTGTTCAAAGCTCGAACCCTGATGGTTGGGACCGTTTGAGATCGAGTGCATGCAAACCCCTGTGGTTGCAAGAATCAAACTCCCCGACACTCTGCACGTTCATCCGGTGTTCCATGTCAGCATACTGAAGCACTACCAAGACCCCTGAGAGAACTTCCCTAGCAGAGATGTCCCTCCTCTGCTTCGCGTTCAAGTAGACGAAGACACGGAGTACATCACCGAGGACATCCTCAGCCATCGACTACGAGGAAAGACATCAGAATATCTCGTCAAGTGGCACGACTACGACGCCTCGCACAACAACAGGGAACAATCTCCGAGACGTCCATCACCTCATCAATGGCTGCTACCGCCGTCACAGGGCCAAATCTGTACACTTGCCGGGACATTGCGGCTAAAAGGGGGTGAAGTGTTACGTACCTGACGTACACGAGTCCCTAATCTTCTCGAGTGGGCATTTTTGTTATAACACAAAGAGCCCATCACGTCTCAAGAACCGCGATGTTCACTCCGACGGTTGAGGGCAGACTGGACAACTGCTCCGCCCTCAGTGAATATCCCCAAACCTTCTGACAGCTTCCACGAGTCTCACAAACCTAGAAACAGAAGTGTCACGACGTTTCGGTCGACTTTTTGACGCATCACGGCGAATCTATGTTAATAAAGATGCACCTCTCATGTTCACGGTCGATTCTCAAATAATGCCGTTTTCTCGGTGGAAAATATTGAATCTGATCACTCATGATGCGACTCCGCATGCGCCGCTCGACAATTGACCCAACGACCCCGACTATGCCTCGTTCGTAAGTCGACACTTGTATACATATGTTCAATCATTTTGAACGTTTTCATCTAATTTTTCATGATTTTAATAATAAACTTCTGAATTTTTACAAATTCTAAATCGTGTGTTGCCTCGCAACTTCTACCTGTTCACCATGTACGCTTTGTTTGGCTTAACAGATTGAACCCTGGCTTGTTTAGGTGGTAATGAATCGCCGCAACCTTGATTGATAACGATTTGGAGCCCCACGAGGAACATCGAGCGGGTCGTGGTCGCCTTTTCAGATGGACGCCGCACAGTTCTTGCGCGCCGACCACGGCAAGCGCAGCGCAGATAATTGTGATACCGACACCACTTTGCCCACACTGAGCTTCCCTGTGGACGAGGGAGGCTGGCAACGGTGGAACGCCAGGCACCGACACGGGTGAAGGGGCGAGGATATAGTCAGGTTGCCGACGGCAGTATTCCAGATTCAGAAATAGTTCGATTCAGTAATCTCATTTCAAGACGAAAATGATGACTCCAGTCTCTGAGAATAGACCTCTTCAGCAATCGATTGCAACAACGTTTAACAATTTGCCCCAATGCAAATAAGTACTGTGACTTCCTTTGGATACACTTCCTTTCCCGGAGAACAAGGAGGGGTGATGGAGGGTGGGCAGAATGTGTTTTCATCTACCTGCTATGACCTTAAACAATAAGCCCTGTGAGCGCCAAACATCCCTAAACTGCATATTTGGTTTGACGTGTAAGGTCAATCAAATTTTGTGGTTACCGTCTTCAGCTACAAAGTGGTTTCTCAATAGCATGCTCTAACAGCAGTGCACACACATCATACTACCACATCAATGGGAAATGTTGCAGTTTCTGTAGTAGTGAACACTGTTGTTTCCACCATTGTCGTCCCCTCAACCTCACCTCACTTTTGCCTAATGCCAACAAAACTGTAGTGGCGACAACAAAAGCATGGATGGAATGAATAGTACATCAAAATAAAATTAAATATTAAAAATCCTGCAATGTTATTCAACATGACAGTCTACTCAAGATGTGCACCCTGCCTTATTCATCTCATTCAACATTTTTTCACGTTTTGTCATTTCAAACCATTTCCAAATCAGATTGCTTCTCTCCTTTCAAAGAAGCCAATGAAAAATTCACTTGATCATCCAAAAACAAGCTGTTTTTCTTACACACACAAAGAATCTCCCACCCTCTTCAGCACGAGGGCCTCGTGGGACAGAAGACAACTACAAAGCACACACGTGGTAAGGGCTTGGTGATGAAGATTAATGATACTTTGACATCATTTTTTTTCAATAAGATATCACGTTGAAGCTCCACTAAGGAAGTGGTCATGTGATTTCAAATGCATCTTAAAAAATAATCTGATACACTTCTCTCTGATTGTCTTTCCTAATGAAAGATTTTGGAAAAGCCTTTAGTGTATTCAAGGCAACATGACTTCATTTTCTTGCAACTCAAGAATTAGAAGTAGTTTTTCTATTCTACACAAGTATTGCGTCATTCAAAGCCAATCCAACATGAAAATCATATGTTGTATCAACCTTTTGATGCTCTACATAGGATGTTGTGTCAGATATAAGCCAAGCATGGTCTTCTTCATTTACACTAGTATGCTATAAGAAGCCAACACAACGAACTCAACACTAGGAGTTCAACTTCTTTATTCAATGACAAGGTACAATAAGTGTTCCAACAATATGAAAAACAAGAAATCTAAGAAACAAAAAATATACCTCTTACGGGTGATAGATATCGTAAGAATTTCATCAATTTCTTTGTTTTTCCAAGAGATAAACAAGTAGTTTTAGTGTACTAAGTGAAACTTATGGTGATTGGAGGTCTCTAAATCTAAATTTAGCCTTTCCAGTTCGCACAAGCCACGGACCCATTTGAGCCACTTCTTGCCATTCTTCCCAAACAGCAATGGAGCCAACCTTACCATAAATTTTAAACCGGAAATATTCCATACCCAAATAATGCATGGAATAATCATTTTCAATATGGTAATTATTGAACGTACTAAAGTTATGGAACTCTCCATCTATCCTGATTGTTATCCACAGATAAGGGACCTCTTTGAGCCATGTGGTGTTAGTTGACAATTTAAATAAAAACCATAAAAAATCTACAAACAAACAAAAAATCTTAAGCAAAAGCAATCCTATCAATGTTTGCACACTATGGTTTTGTGGTTTTTGTGATTTTTATAATAGAAGATATTGATGTTTCTAGTTTTGTTCAAGTGTATTAAATGTATGTTTGTTTCCATGATACTTCTTCAGATTGCAAAGATCTCAACATTCATCTACTACTCATAGTAATTATTACAAGTCAAAAAATTGAATTCATAGATTACTAAAAGAAATTTTCATCTATATTACATGAAAAAAACCATTAGTGATGTTCGAAAGTGTGTAGACATGATTTCAACATTGTTGATTCATTTTCATTTTTAACATTGCCACCTCATTTGAAATCCTATTTAGTGCAATTCACGCATGAAATCATAACTCAACACAAGTTCAATCATTTTCTTCTCAATTTTCTTACAACAAAAATTAATTATAAATTTTATGTGATGGTGAGAATTATTATCTTTAGGGAACCTTTACAAAAACTACACCATTAACTTCTGTCCTTTCTCCTCACTTTTGCCTTTTGGTTTTTAATTGTACGTATATCAGCTAAGTTTCAAGGAGGGGTAAGTAAGGCAAAGGAGGATAGGGAACCTGCCTTTCCCTCCAGGACATTACAACCTCTAGACCAAAGATTGATTTGCATGCTTAATGGGAAGCTAGTGGTTAGTAGTACAAATGTGGAATGCATTGTAACTTGGTTAAGGTAGGGGTTGTGTCGTGCAATTCACTTCAAAAAAGCAATATCTTGCTTATATAATTGAATTTGAATCACATAGACAAGATTTGAATTCCTTTCCAACCCAAAATACAGCAATAGGTTTAGTTGAATAAGGAGTGATTGGGAATGGTGTATTGTGTAAAAGTATACTATCTTGGTTATACTCGAAAATGACAAAAAATAAGCTTCATTTGGTGGTGGCCTTCACAACGTTTTGTACTTTGACATGAAAAAGCTCCAGTATTTTATCTGGATCATGATTAATTATTTTGGTGTAGATTGGCCCTCTTTTTGTGAATCAAAGAAGCTATGAAAATCACCTGTTGCTTCCAGAAGTTCAATGGAATGTGGAACAAGTACAATTCATATGTCCTGGCTTGGCGTGGATTTGGATCTTAATGATGAGCTAGTGGAACAAAGCTTCTGAAGATCCATATTCAAGGTAATGATGTGAGAAAATGGGCTGGTAGCCCTTGTAAGAAGGTGAAAGATGTACCTCTTTACAAAGTAGGACATTAAAAGGTGGAATATCTTTAAATCTTTATTCATGTTGGAAGATGGGATTAGGAGGGTAAACTTGCCCCTTGTGTGATGGTATCTTGAAAAGGGCCTCCTTCATGGATACTTGAATGACTCTTTGCTAAATCAGAAAATTTGAAGATAACAAAGAGTTCCGGGTTGGCCACTTCAAAATAAGGTAATGTTATGAAGAACAAAACAAATTAACGTATTTCTAAAGACGAAATGCAAAGGTTCTTATGTTTTGAAAAAAACAAGGAATAACCAATAAAAAATTTGAATACTTCTCTTTGTAGTCAAGGATGGTGTTCATGAGGTTTGACGAAGCCTCCTTGTTTTGGTTCAAGTGGCGTCTTTGAGTGAAATAATGTTTCTCTGAGAAAACCAAAACTTTTGAGTTGTAATTGATAAGAACCAAAAGGTTATTATGTAGGTTCCTTTGTCTTTATAAACATTGAAATTTTTTTATTGTGGCCCTTGTTGAGTGGTAAAAAGTTCATATTTTAAATGTAAGGTTGGTGGTACACCTTGAGTAGTGTGGAAAAATTTCTCATGTGTATACAAATTTTGATCTGGGCCCTTGTCGTACTTATGCTTATGCTAGTTCAAGTGTATAAACATGGTTTGGTCACATGCGCTCACTAGCTCAATTCATCAATGAACATGACGTAAATGGCTTGTGTACATACAAGCCATCACATAAGGCTTCCTTTTACCTTGCAAATAACTCTTTTGGTTCCTTGGTGTGCGAAGAAAACAATTGTAAAATGTATTATTCTTAGGGGTTAGGATGTGATGTTTTTCATACTTAAAAGGACAATGGAAAATGAATTTCAACTCAAGGAATCCAAACTACTTGAGATGAAATTCATTGATCATGTTAAGCATATGTAAGATGTGGGGCTCTTCATCCTTTCTTATTCTTCTTGAGGAGGTCATGAAGAACACCATCCAGAATGTTGTTGTACTTAAGTATGGCAAACACATGTTGTTGAATATGTAAATTCAGGACATTTGAGGAGTGTGATGATTGTAGTCAAAGTCAAGGTGGTTCCTTAAAGACCTAAATTGGAATTCCATTGTTATGATTCATTTGTTTTCCCCATGTAAACTAAACATAGGGATTTCATGTTTAATGTTCTCCTAAGGGATAGAAAAAACTATTAAACTAAATAAAAATGGGATTTGTTTGATGAATGTTCTGACTCACAAAGAACTCATGTAAGTTAAGGATGGTAGGAATATTGGCCTTTGATTTGCATTGAAAAATTTGTCAGTGTTACATGAGTATTTCGATAAACACAAAATGCATGGCAAGTCTTGGATATATGCATAACCCAATTATGATGCATTTAGGCTTGCAAGGTGGCATTCATTATTGAGCATCCTTTATTCCAATGTAGAAACATTTGTTGTTGGAATTGGGTTGAGCTGATGAGTGTTACTTGTGTAAATAGTATCATGTTGTGTTGCACCACTAAGAAGATAGCACACATCATCATGTTTGTTGAAGATCTTTTGTTTCTGATTGTGGCCATGAAAATGATGTTGATTTGAAGTTTTTCGCTAGAGTAGATGTCGTTGTGGAATATCTTACAAGATTTTGGTAGCATTTTCATCAGAGGTATATTTGAATTTAGTTGTCCGTGCCTTTTCCCATCTCATTTTGTTGGAGATTTAATTCAATTATTTGCTATTTGTGTCATCTATTGATGAAATACAAAGTCCAAAAATGGGTTTTGTTGGCTTTCTTAAACTTAACTCAATAATTGTGTTAATGATTGGTTTGTAGTTTCTTCTCATTTTCTTTGCTAATGAGTAAATTTCTTCAATGGTCTTAGATTTCTGGTCGCATGCGCCATGTAATGGTGTTAGTTTTTAATATCAAGCCCTTTATTTTGTAAATATTATAAAAGAACACAAGGTGAACAAAAGTCTTTGGAATGAATGTTGGAAAGAAAGTCTTTGGAAAGCATAAAAGTCTATTCTCATGAACTTAAACTCATTTTTTGTCAATCCCTTTGTTAAGAAGGGGATGAAGGGACGTTTTGACGCAGAATCATCACTAAGAGTGAACAAGTCTTGCATTTATTTGTATCTACTAATGTATAACTTGATGGAATCAATGCCTCCACGTACACAACATGCCTTGTTCACTGATTTCATTTTATCATACATATTCAGTAACACCATTCTTGATGTTCAACACGTGGATTTTCTTCATTCATGCAAGATAGATGTTGAATGGATGCTACAAAACATCTCGTAAGGATAGCGAGTGTTGCAAATGTAGACTATGGCAAGACATGGACATAGAAAATGTGAGAAATGGTATTGAGTTTCTTAAATTAACCAATATGAATTTTCTTGAATTTTTGTACTTCTCATGAGGATTTTGAAATGAAATCATTACAAGTAAATGTTTTCCTCCACCACCTCGATGTGCCTAATTTGAAATATTGTTTTGTACACATGAAATAATACACTTTCATAGATTCATCAAAAGGTATCATTCACGGTTTTTTCATAAGAGAGTTCTATGTCGGAGTGCAATTTAGAGATATCACCAAAGAAGGATCCATATTCATCGGGTTAAGGTGCATCATGTAGTTTTTTGGTGGGATTTGATTATTATGTTTTTTACATCTATGCACCAGTTACAGTTGTGGCAAAAGATTCACATGTAGAATATTGTCAAATTATTGATTGCATTTCGATAAGCTCGATTAAATGCACGGAAAGCACATCTAATAACTTTATTTCAACATTTCCCATTGTTTTACTACTAATACACTTGTCAAAACTTCAATGCATATCTTAAATTCTATTTCAACTTTCTATACTACTTGGGCTTCTTTTGGTCAATCTCCTTTCTTGAAAAACCTTGTGGTTTCAGTTGTTGAACCCAAGTCTTGTAAATCTTTTGTTTATGTGTATAAATAGAGGACAACTTTCTCTTCACCTCTAGTCCATTGAACTAGCAAGCATTTCCTAAAAGTTAATTTGTGATTCACTAAACTTAATCAAAATGTATTGATGATGGTGAAAAGGTATTTATATATTTATTTTTATTTTCTGCAATTTTTAACTTGTCATGAAAATTTCAAGCCATGGATTATTTTTCATTAATGTGATAGTATGGAGTTGAAAGAATTGATGAAATTGACGATATCCAAGATTTGAGCCTTCCTTTCTCAAACCGCCTAAATGTGACTCTACTGGGTAAGGATGTTTGTTTCCTTACGTGTTGAAACCATCTTTAAACGAATTTACGATTAAAAAACGAAACAAAATTGAATTGTATTATGGATTATTGTTTTTTTCATGTGGATAACGTTCTTTCATGATTTTCTTTGTTTTGAGGTGTGATGGCGTACCTCAATCACTTGTTTTCATTCTTGATGATACGGAGACCATGGTGTTGCCTTTGATTCTAAAATTAAATTTAAAGGGTTTCATACCTGAAAAAAATCATTTTTAGATCAGGATTCTTCACTCGTAACTTGAAACCATGTTTACATTCTGTTAGGATAAGAGATCGGTCCAATACTCGATGTTGGCGAATTAGGAGTGAGATGGTCTAGTGTAATTCTATGCAGACAAACATGGTTCTAGCTTCTTTTCAGTTTACAACATACTGGAAAAGTTGGTTGAATCATATTTTTGGCTTTTGTTTCTAGTGAAAAATGTCAATATGTTGCTAAAACAAGTTAAAAGATGGACATTGACTAAACGACAACAAACGACGGTGCCCTTTACAAAATCCTCACTTTGCCATTCGAGAGGTTTTTGCCGAACATCATAACTTCATATCTAGTTTTCCCATGTTAGCATAGAACGACCCTTTTTATGCTAAACACAGTGTTGTAAAACTAACTCTTATTGTGTAAGATGAACGGGATGTGTGACATCTTTAAAGTGCAACAATCAAGATTGATCTGGATGAATTTGTCATTCATGAGTAAGTAGAATGAAGCTTTCTTTTTGTTCCATTGGATTTAAGCTGAAGACATTAAGGAAATGGATTTTCCTTGCTTTGATTAGAAGTGTATGATAGTGAACATTGCACAATTAAATGTGGTTTTCTGTTGAAGATTTTATTGATGTAGTAAAAACCAAATAGGAAGGGAAAAGTAACCCTTTGGTTCTTGCAAGTGAAAAGGGCGTCTTTCATGGATACATGAATCTTTGTGGGCTTAAGCATGGAATTTGGAGTTAGTTTATGATGCCAAAATGGCCTCTTCAAACGTAGCCACATATCAAAACATTCAGATAAGATTATCTCAAATTGATTGACCAATTTCCAAGTGGTTGGTCATTAGAACTACCACAAGCCATTTGAATAGTTGGTGACAAGCAAACTGGAAGCCAATATGGGTAATTTGGCAAATGTAACCTTCCTTTGCCATGTAAGACCAAAAGCCATTCCCTCATTTTTGCAAGGTGTCGAAAGGAATCTTCTTATTACATTCCTCTTCATCTGTTTTGAAGCATCATGGTTCATCAAATCGCCTGTGTAACGGAAGAAAGACCATTGTATAAATGAATAAATTCATGTTGAGAATATAGAGACATGAAAACACTAATTAGTTCCTTGAATTAAGTTATGAATGATGAGTTTGAATATGATTAAAGCATTGTCTATGTTTACGAGTTCTTATAACAACCAATCTAGATTTTTCCAACATCTTACCCTACTTTCCATGATTTTTTGCCCCACAAAACCATATTCACGTTGTCCGAGTTTGATTGATTCTTGGTTGCATGTCCGTATTCTTACAAACTATTATCTTTTTTTTGCTTGTTAACTGCCCTTGTAGGAAATTGAGGTAGGAAGTAAAAGGTGTTACTCAAGCCCATAAGCGATCAAATCAGCAAGAAAATACGAAGCAACTCTCGATCAAGTGTGTGCAATTTGTGTTTAAGAAAGTGAAGAACCTTAAATTGACAATGAGAAGAAAAACTAAGTGATGGTAGGGGAACAATTTCTGATGTCATGCATGACGCTTGTAAGAATAAGAGAATAATTCTTTTTCCATTGTTTTGAATCAGATGATGTTTGAAGAATGATGTTTATGTTTTTCAAATGATTTCAATACTAATTGGGAAGAACCAAGATCTTTCCAAAGTAGCTTTATCGTCTCAAGTAACTTTGACCACTAAATGTGTAGTATGGAGTAACAAGTATTTGAATTTCGATGTAAGACTTGATGTTTGCTTTTGCTAGAATTTCTGCTTGGTGTTTTTGTGATACATGAATGTAGATTCTGTTTTGCAAGAAGCAAAATTTGTGCTAACAAACCCGTTTTTACTGAGAAATTTCACTAATGAAGAAAGCAAGACTATGTGGTGACATTTTTTAATCAAAAACGTATGTAAAATATGAGTTCCATGTACATAGGTAATATCACTTGAAGAGTTAGATTCTTGTGCTGAAAAAATGTAGATTACAAAAACGATGTAGATTACATTGTTTGTTTAATCAATAAATAACAGAAACAATGTAATCTAAATGCCATCATCTTTGAAGCATGCCACAATTTCATTAGCAAAAACTCGCTATCTTGTTTTATGGATGTTTGATGACAAATCTGTGGTGTTATGCGTAGTCATGTTTGGAGATGCGTGTAGAAAATGATAAATCTTTGTTGGAAGGTTAACTAACACCAATATCAGAACATGGCGTGGACCACATTTGAAAAACTATGTTTAAGGTGCATGTTGCGATGCTTCCTTGGATAAAGTGAAATACAAATAATGCGGAGCATAGTAATATGGTGTTTATGATTAGCCTTGAATTTAAATCATGCATCAAAGTTATTGTAATATTCTCATTTTGTACACATTTTGTTTGTGTGAAGTATGCCAAATCATGGAAGAAGATCATCATTTGTTCATGGATCTTTACTGTTTTTAGGTCAATAATGTCTTGCTTATATAACATATACATTTCTATTGAGATTGTAAATGTTCAGAGGAAGAAGAAATGTAGGATTGGTTTTTTAGATTTTTTTTTGGAAAATTATGCGAAAGATAGTTGTTGTAAATGTGTTGAGGACTGTGGCTTACAAAATAGTAATAGTGCAACGACCTCAAAGACACCCAATGATTTGTATTCTCTGAAACTAACCAAAGTATGAAATTTTTTTCTATTAAAAAAATGCGTATCTCATCTTTGCTTAAGGTGTCTTCGATAAATTTGAAACTTGAAGCATAAAACCCAAAACAGATTATGAAAATTCTGTTTTAAAATAAACACAGTAGAAATTTGGGGACTTCGAAGTGTAGTTCTTAACTTATTTGATTTTGCATATATTGGCCTCAGGCGAAATCTGAAACATAAATTGGTAGCATAATCTTTGTAGAGTCATGAGTTAACTAGAGGCTATGAAGTGAATTTCACTTATCACCTTTAATGAGCTTGCCTCAATCATATTGTCACACATTTCTCTAACTAATGAAGTTGAATTATTCATATGTATTATTGATGACATTTTTATTGGAGCATGAAATTCAAATCATATTCCTTGCACTTGAAGAGCTTAATCATAGAAAATTAACGCTTTATATATGTATGTGAAGAGATTTTCTTCTAATTCTTTTGTGGCAAGGTCATCTTACTCGATGAGTGGACTTTAACCAACACACCTTATGATTAATGAGTTTGTAATTTGTTATTTGTTTGATTTTTTTTCAATGATTTCACATTATAGAGAAATGAGTTTTTGAGGACTTTTCGTAAGGCTATGAAGGCTGGGAGTTATTTGCGATGACTTTCCATGGCATTAGAAGTTATGATGTGCTTTGCATGTGTTCGAAATTGTATGCGAGCCATGCTTTACTTTGTATGTTACTGTTTTTGTCACATTTGTTCATGATTAGATCAAGGTAGATTTATTTCTATGGCAGGCCATGTTAAGCTTTGATTTCATGAAGGAGTGTGAGGTGGTCTTCAAAGTTGTGCATTATTCATGAATCTTTCTCTACACAAAGAGAGCCTGGTTTGGTTGGACAAACCCAAGAAGGACCAACGTCTTAAGGAGGTTGTTAGCCAACACAATGTTCCGTAGAGACTGAAACTACCTTATTGTGATCATATCAGAGGAAGGGGTGTTGAATACCTACATCTATAGATGGTTTATCACTTCCATCATGATCTTCCTTTTTTGAGTCACAGCGTTATCCAATTGGTTGCCCAAATGAGGTTGTGGCAAGTGTTGTGGATCAACTTCATTGTGACATTTGCTAGATTTTGCTTGCTAAACTTTCTTGCATTGCTGATTGAAATGCATTTATTAGTGGAAGTTACCTCATTCATATTGGACAGTAATTTGAACTTGATAGTTTCCTTGTCTTTGGGAAGTGATTTTTATGAGGCATTCTCATGACTATGACGATTGCTGTGGTCCCCACCATTCTTTTCACGCTCTTTGCTTGGATCCACGTCTTTGTGCTCTTTGTGATGTAGGATGTGTTTCATGTGGATATTTTAAAGTTTTTTTATTCAATAATTTACTTCTTCCATTTTATTGGTTTGACCTAATCTGAAGATAAGTAGTGTCAGCTTAACATTCTTAGGTGATATAGTTCCATCTACATAAAATGTTCTTTCGTAGGTGTGGATTCATTAACATGCTCTTGATGTTATTGGAATAATACTTCCCATATGGATGTTTGAATTTATCCAATGCTACCTTGGTACACATCTTCCCTTTTTATGTTTTCCGTCATGAGCACCAGCCTACCCCTAGAATAGATGCTGTCATTGATAACAAATTTAGAGAACTCATTCCTAAATTGTTCATAGAATCTTTCAATGTGGCCTACATAAGTAGTAGAAGCTTTAGTGGAGTACAGAAATAAACATGATTTTAAAGAACTTTTGAATGAATTATATGAAAATCTTTAATTTAAGCAAGAAGCTAGTGATTGTTATTGTGGCTACTTCCTTTTGCGTTGCTATTGGTATTCTTCTATCTCACTTATCACCACCAAAACTGTTTTGGATTTTTTGTAGAATGATGTTTAGTGTAAGTTATAATGATTTGTTTCCTTTGTGTGGAAAGCAATTATTAAATGTCGTGGAATGTTACTCACAAAAGGATTTCCACCTTTGCAACACTTAATAGCTTTGGATGATGGAATACAGGGAGAGGTGGATACTTGAAATTTGTGGAGGTTGTTGTACGATGCGACACCCCTCCCTTCTTCCACTTTGTCAACAAGGGGGGTTGTACCTCAACCTCATGTTTGGCAAAAGTTTTCCATAAATATAGTTTAGCTTTGTAAAAACTAGGGTTCCGTTTCCTCTTTTTCATGTGAAAGTGTAAAGTTTTCATTTGTAGGGCACACATAACAAATTTTCATAGTTTGTATTCATCTTTCTTTCTTTTTCTTTTGTTTGTGCTTTCATGTCATCCTTCCTTGTTTGCAGTGACGGGGAGGGAAAACAAAGGTCAATGGCACGAGGCAAATTGTCTTCATATTGAGGATATTTCAATGCTCTTGGCTACGAATGGAGCAACGAAATTAAGCTATTTTTTTTGCTTTGCTAATACATGGTGATTTGGTGACCTAGCGTGTTACTGACTATCTAACTAGCCAATAGCACGCTAGCCAATGGCAAGCAAGTGGTTGGCCATCGGTTTGCCCTCGTAGTAGCAAGGGGTTGCCCCTAGGTAGCCCTTTTCTTTACAAGGTGGGAAGGCCAAGCCGACCCTTCTAATTCCTTTTCTTCTTTTCATTTAAAGTTTTGAGATGGAAAATGGACTAGACCATGTGTGGCTCCTACAAATTTCTTGGTCAAATAAGAAACCATGATGCTTGAATTAGATGTAATGAATAGTGGAGCACATCTTTATGCGAGTGCTGTGCATCTTCACAAATTATGGTTGAAATGACGTGTTCAAGACTCGTCTCATGGATGAACATAAGTATCATATGGGAACATAAGTGAATATGATATAGAGGGTGATTATCCTTGATTTAATTCATTATCTTATTGTGTTAGGATTATTTGGGTGATGGTTTAAGGTTGTTATTGTTGCATAATTGCCCATGATTTTGTCTTGCTAAAAAACAAAGCAACATAGTTAAGGATTGGCCTTCAAATTTGGGGCTTATAGGCATTTTCATTGATTAACATGATTTTTCACTTACATTGTACAAAGAATCCGTAGAATGACACACTTTTCTGTGTTTCTAAAAGGAAGGGTAGGTTGTACTTCAGAACATGTCAATTTTCAAGCCTCATAAAAACTATCTCTTCATGGTGCACACACAGCACCAAATAATTTCAAGGGGAGATGGACAATTGCGCGGGGCCATTTCTTTGTGTGGCTGAAACATCGCCTTGGTGGTGGTTTACCCTTGCTTGCATCACATGATGGGAAATTTTAGGGAATTGAACACCCTGTAGTCCATGTGACTGATTTTACATCATTGTAGATGCCCAAGGAGTTATGTTCCTTTGGGTATGTGGCAGTAGGACCGATGGCCTTGACCCATTAACATCCACCATTTAACGTGTTTCCAACCAACGTTCAGGACTGTTGAATGTAAGGGTTTCCATGTAGCTAATATGTTGCTTCTAGAAATACCCATCCCCTCAATGTAAAGAACTGTTTTGTATCCAATTGTGCCGTGTCAAGGGGGTGATTATCAAGTGGGCTATTTGGACTTCACATTCCTCTTTACATATTTCTGGTTGTGTTGTGAGCGAGTACATGAGCTAAGAGAGTTTTTTCTGGCTTTGAGGTGAGTTTTTTTATTAAGGTATATGATATGGAGGTTGATGTAGTCCTAAATGTTTTTAAGTGTTTGAGACATTAGGATTGATAAGGGGTTTCTGGGGTCTTTTGTGCTGCTTAGGCTAATTCTATGACAGAGTTTCCAGATTTTGTGAAAGGTGGTGCGTTAGAGAAGCAGCCACCAATGATTCCCTGCTAAGGTGTGGTGATAAGTTAGCATTCTGGTTGGGGTTTGACAACGGAAGGTGGCCACTTGGGTGAGTGCATGGAGGTTGGGGTAAAGGTTTGGGAAATTTTGGAAGGCATGTTTGATTGTTTCTGTGTGGTGGTTTCAAAAAGGGGAGATGTTTTCAAAGGGTGGACATAGGAAAATGAGGCATTCTCGGAATTGTAAGCATCTAAGGATAGTACGTATGAGACATCCTTGGGTTTAGGGGGTATGATGTTGTTTCTTAGTAGTTGTTTCAAGAACTTGTGAGGGTTGGTTGGGGGGAGTTCCTACTTTGACCACGTAGTGAACGGTTTGAGAGCCCGTACGAGGAGGTATTTGTACAACAGGCCAAGTTTTGGATGTTTGGTGGCAAGTTGCAATGAACAGTTAGTGGTATCATTATTTAAACCTTGGAAGTGGCCGTCTTTGACGTGTGTTGGGGTCAATTTGTTGAGTTTTAAAACTTTAGTGAAGGTGCAAGGTGCAGGTGTGAGTGATAGGTCTAGGTTCACTATGAGCGGGATTGTTGTGAACGGGAAGGTTGTATCTGTTACTTCGTAAATGAGGGAGGGAGTTTGGAATGTGTCTTGTTATAGACACCAATAGTAGTGCTCTCTTTTGACTTTCTTATTGCAATTATTGATTACTGGAAGCCATTGAGCCACTTTGCAAGATTTCACTCCGTTGAGAACTCAGGTATGGGACCTAAGGATTTTCCAGACCTTTTCATCTTTGGGTGTTTGAAGGAAGTAGAGTGCTTCTTATAAGAAAAGTTGTTTGAGCTGAAGTCTGTTGACAAGGAGGAAAATTTCTGATTTTACTTGTGCAAAAGGTGTCCTTCCTGGCTTGAGGAGGAACTGACTAAAGGCTATGTATACTTATACTAGCTCTAAACTCTTTAGAAGAAGGGGTTAGATTTGCGGGTCGATGGTGAGGAAATTGTTTGGAATGGTGTGCAACTAAGAGTGTGTCCATGTTTTTTGGTCTGATTTTATGCATAGGGTGTGGGGATGTTCCAGGAAGAAGTGGCCTTGGTTGGGGAAGCTTTGGGTTTGGCATGCTATATCCTTCCATGCGCGTGTAGTTGATAGTAGGAAATCTTACGTCGATAGGTTGCTTTCTGCATGTAGCAATGTGGCAGACCATAACATTCCGAGATTCCCTTTGTCTGTGGGTGTGATGGATTTTTTTCTTATAAAGCGGAGAGAGATTTTTTTGCATTGTGAGGAGAGCAGGTTTAAGAGGGTTTTATTCATTTAAACAAGAAGGTCATGGGGTGGAGGTTGTAGTTCGAAGTGGTAGAGGAATGTGGAGATGAGGTAACTGTTGATTGAGAAACGTTTGTTGTAGTGGGGTTGTGCGTACTGTGCCGGAGTATGGCAACCGCTTGGAGCTTGGTGATCAAGCCCTCCCAAATTTCCCTCGACTTTATGTCATGATGTAGGTTTATCCTTAGGACCCGTAATGGATCATTGGTGCATTCAAAATGGGTGTCCTCCCACCGTGGCGCTTACAGGTTGTTGTGAAAGAGGAGGGTTTTGTTGTCGTTATCTTTAACTCAAGTGATAGCGAAAGATCTGTCTTGAATGATGATGGCCTCATTCAACGCTATGTATGAGGGTAGGAATATGGTGATGTCATCTGCGTAGACTGCATGGCTTTGGCAGGAGGGAGAGAGGTGATTGGATTTGCGATGTGTGTGTTTAGGAGTTGGTTTAGTGGCTCCATAGCAATAATGAAGAGGAGGGGGACAATGGGGCAGCCCTCGCGGTCGCCCGTTGTGTATTTGGTTTGTTTGTTGATCGGTAAAAAGGAAGCTGGTGCGGGTGGTGTGTAGTTTTGCTTTCTTTCATGATGTGAATGTAGGAGGAAAGCCAATCTGTTCCATTCTACGATAGAGATATGGCTATACAAGGGTGTTGTATGTCGAAGTCCGCTAGGAGGAAGAATAGCTCGTTTTTAGTATGGGTTGACTAGTGTTAGAGGTTGAGGATGCAGGAGAGGGTGTCTTTGACATTTATGCCATGGACAAGGCCGGTTTGTTCCAGGCTAATGACGCTTAGTAGATTTTTCCTTAGTGTATTGGCAAGGATTTTGGTGAGTATCTTTTATTTTGTGTTGAGTGGAATTAGGCGGTGCTTGTCATGAGGGTGGGGTCACATTTTTTAAATAGTATTACTGTAATGAATTTGGGGAATTCAGGTTGTTTTTCTGGGTGGGCAAGTACGTCTAAGAAGAAGGTTGGCAAAGGTTGGGCGTAAACATTTGGGGCTTGTTTGTAAAACTATGTTGTGAGGCCATTTCAACATGGGCTCTTCTTACGGGGGAGGGATTTGATTGTAGTGATGATTTCCTCGATAGTGGTTGGGGAGGTGAGTGTTTGATGGTGGTGAGACGGGAGTTCGGGAAGTGGTGGGAGTTGTGGAGGGAAAAGATTGCGGATTTTGGGGGTAAAAAGTGTCGTGTAGAAGGATGTGACGACACGGCTTCTTTGTGTTATAGAGGTGGTTGTTTGTTTGCTTTCTTCCCTGAGAGCTTTAGTTTTGTTGCTTTGTTGTCTGGTCTTCATGAGGCTGGTAAGGACATGTGAAGCTTGTTCGAGGTGCTCGGTGTATTGGATTTGGGCGAGTTGGTGCTAGAAGTTTTCTTTTGTCAGTATGTATTCCTGGAGGTGTTGTTTATTATGCTGAAGAAGGTTTTAGAGGTGTGTGCTTTGAGGTTGGAGGTAAATACACTGTCAGAGTTTTGTTATTTGTGAATGAAGGTGGATTAGAGTCATCTTGATTCTTTGGGCTTCGTTAATGTTGTAGGTTTCGATCTGTTTTTGGATTTGACATCTCTGGTTGTGCGGGGCAAGCACACAATGGAGCGACACCAAACTGAGGGCAGTCAACAACAAATGTGGCTCGTGCTACCAGCAGCCGACAAATGCATGAAAAGAAAGAGGAAAATGAAATATTAATGGGGTTTTGAAAAGGGCACACAAAAATGACAAATGGATTGAGGGGCACACAAAAATGAGGACTTCTTGGCGGGGCACGCAAAAATGATGACTTCCTGGCGGGGCACGCAAAAATGACAACGTTATGGCAAGGCACGCAAAAATGACGACTTCCTAGCGAGGCATTCAAAAATGACAAAAAGCAAATGTGCCACTTTCCGAAAGGGCACTAACAAATGACAGCTTTATTGTGGTTGCGCCACATCAACATTATGTCCATGGAAACCGTCATGTAGAAAGTGCATCTATCTTCACCGTTCTCTCACTATAAAAGTGTTGTGTATTTTCTTTTGCGTGCTTATGAAAGATCGCATATGGTCTTTTCACTTTGAAAAAACGCGCCCTCCTATTTCCTTACCATTCGATCTCTTGCTTGAAGTTGCCGTTGACCTCTCCTACTCCAAACTCTTTGTCAGAAAACACAAAAGTAGCATCGTTTTTGTGAGGGCACACAAAAATGACACATTTTGTAAGAGCACAAAAATATGACACTTTTTAAAAATACATAAAGAACGTAACTTTTCACATATGGCACCTATTGATGTCAAAATTTCACATCTTGTAATTTTCAAAGTGCAAATTGTAATGAACCCCCTTGCTTAAAAGTTTTGAATACAGCCTCCTCACCATAGGCCCCTTCTTATGTTTCAAAAGTGGGATCATTATTGTATTTTCTTGATGCTTCTTCTCTTTTCAGGGTTGGTACAAAGAATGGCGTGGGATTTAGCAAAATTATACATGAAAAGTATTGGAAAACCTCTAAACCAAACATGTTATATGTTCATTCTAATGGGCAAAGGGGGTAGAATATACAATGAGTATATGATATGTTCATTGTATGTTATTCTCCCTTTGCCCATTTCAATGAACATATGATATGTATGGTTTAGAGGTTTTCCAAGACTTGTCATATAATATGAGCATGTAACATTTTCATTATGCATTTTTTACCCTTTTGCACATTTCAATGAACATGTAGAATGTATGGTTTAGAGGTTTTACAAGACTTCTCATGTATAAATTTCACCAAATCCCACGCCATTCCTTGTATCAACCCTAAAAAGAGAACAATCATGAATAAAAATACAATAATGATCCCTCTTTTTGATACATAATAAGGGGCCTATGGTGAGGAAGACGTATTAAAAAATTTTAAGCAAGGGGGGTCATTCGGATGTGCACTTTCAAATGTACAAGATGTGAAACTTTGACATCAATTGGTGCCATATGTGAAAATTTACGTTTTTTTATATATTGTAAGAAAGTGTCATATCTGTGTGCTCTCACAGAATGCATAATTCTTGTGTGCCCTCTCAAAAACGATGCTACTCTTGTGTTTTTTTGACAAAGAGTTTGGATTAGAAGAGGTTGACAGCAACTTCAAGTGAGAGATCAAATGGTAAGGAAATAGGAGGGTGCTTTTTGTCGAACTGAAAAGACCATATGCGATCTTTCACAAGCAAGCAAAAGTAAAGACACTACACTTTTAGAGTGAGAGAATGGTGAAGATAGACGGACTTTCTACAGAAATGTTTCCATGGACAATAAGCTGATGTGGCGCAACCATGGCAAAGCTGTCGTTTTTGAGTGCCCTTTCAGAAAGTGGCACATCTGCTTTTCGTCATTTTTGCATGCCCTGCCAGGAAGCCGTCATTTTTGCATGCCCCGCCAGAAAGTCGTCATTTTTGGGTGCCCCGCCAGGAAGTCGTCAGTTTTGTGTGCCCCACCAGGAAGTCGTCATTTGTGAATTCCCCTCCACCGAGTCGTCATTTTTGCGTGCCCTTTTCAAAACCCCGCTAAAATTGCGTTTTCCTCCGCAGAGAAACGTCCACAAGCCGTTTTGCTTTCTCGTCACTGGAGGAAAACCGATGGCTGAATCGTCGAGTGCATGCTGCTGAAGCTGAAAGAACGACGCGTCCACCGATTCCTACCGCTCCACCTCCAGGCGAGCGCACCTGAAGCCGTGACGTTCTATCCTCTGGAAGCGTTGCTGGACGGAGTACGAGTTGGCGTCTTCGACGTTCGGTTCACGACTGGTTTCCTCTTTCGTCAACCCATTCTTCCAACTGACGAATTACTACTTCTTGATAAGACAAGACGGTCGTAACAGAAGCACCAGGCTGACAGGGTCCGCACTGCCCCAAGGCCACTCCGTATCTCCAGCCGTCTGTGTGCAGCCGTCTCGTGCCACACCACCAACTGATCCTCATCCGCTTGCCTCCCCATTGCCCCTCACGCACACAGCCTGCTGCCGTTGTGCTGCGAAGCATCGTGTTCGGCCTGTTCTTGGCCACGCGCTGCACTGCAAGATTCCACTCTCGCTCGATCGCTGAATCGTTCTTCAGTGCCCTGACTTCGCCGCAGCAAAAGCAGGGAACTAAGGCGTGGTCGTGTCGCCGCGGTTGGGACGGGGCACAGGGCACGGGGTCGCGCCAGTCTCCCTCCCGAATCTCTGTCCAGAAGCGACCGGCAGAGGGAGGAGGTGACGGAGGGCGGATCGAGGGAGGTGCGAGCGGTGCTGGTGAGGGAAGGGAGCAGGCAGCCAAGAGGGGAGATCACGAGGACAAGGGTACGACTGACAGGGGAAGTGACAGGAGGATCGCATTCGCTTCGATTTGGAATCGAACCCGAATCAAATTAATGAAATTGAATCGAAACAACGAGCGCGGAGTAGTTGGCGAGCAATGTGGAAGAACGACGATGGCCTCGCAGCACGCTGTCTTGCCTGCCACTCGCGGCCCCTTGAGCGGACAAGGACGGTGTTGGTCGGGCCACGTGTGTGTCGCGTGATCGCCATCCTGCACCAAGGCGTCTCCTGGTTCTTGTACTCGGCCCCAGGGGCCTCAAGGAACAGGCGCTAGTGAGGCAGGAAGGGGGGGGGGCAACAGCGGGCGGTTGTGAGCGGCCCGCGGCCGCAAGCGGTGTGCACGGCAGCAGGCGGAACTGAGCGAAGGGACACCCGCTGGGATCTGCCTGTTTGAAACGTTTGGTGCTGTGGCAAGCGTCTTCACCGTTTTTAATCAGGCGCAGTGCGACGGAAGTGGCAAGCACCAGGGCACCGGTGTACGCACTGGGACGCCAGCTCAGGCAATGCTGGGGGGAACGGTGGTAGCAGCAGAACACGCCACCAAGAACTTTGTGGTTTGGGTTGTTGGCAGGGACTGAATTTGAGCGCCATGGCGTGTTTCACTTGTCCATAGCCTGCGACCTCCCGTGCGTGAGCTGCACGGCAGTTGGCATTGCACAGGGTGGATTGGAGGGAAAGCCTGGACAAGCAAAGCTTCCTAGACAGGAGAAAGGTATCTGGTTAGAGGGTTCGAGGTTTTCCATCGTGGAACAGCGTCAGAGGTGTTGCCTGCGAGAGCGCTGTTGCTGCAGCAGGTGGCAGCAGCAGCAGCACCAGCCATTTGGAGCATGTGCGGGTGACCAGCCATCTTGAGCGCGTGCAGAATCCAGTATTGGCAGTCACACCAGCTGCATATCGGCAGCAGCAATATCAGAGGCAGCAGCAGCGTCAGCAACGGCAGGGGCAACGGCACTGGCAGTGGGAGCGGCTGTTGCATCAGCAGTAGCAAGGAAGCAAGCAAGTACCATCGGCGGCATCGGCACCACAAGGCAATAGCTAGCAGCGGCCTCAGCCCAACCGAGTCCCATATTCTCTTGACCCTCTTCAGGAGAACAGAGCAAGAAGGGCGTCGTCCGACGCAGATACGGACGTGGACGCGGTGACGCGGGCGCTGAGGGCACGCTCGCACTGCACTGCGTATGGCGCAGAGCATGGAGGACGATGACGGGCGGCTGCCGCCGTCGGGGCCGCTTGTTGCGCCGCACACCCTGTCGTCAGAGACGCTGGTGGGCGTGGTGGACAGCCAGTGGCCGCTCACCAACCCGCGCGGGCTGCACCCGGGCGACATCATCCTGCGCGTCGGCCAGCGCGAGCACCCGCATGTGCTACGCGCGCCCTTCCCTGACGGCCTGCGTACGGTGGCGCACACGCTGCGGCAGCGCGCAAGGAATGGCGAGGCCGTGGTGCTGCTGCAGGTTCTGAGGGGGAGCAGGTGAGGGGCAGATGGGGTCGTGTTGAGTGGGTTGAATGTGTGTGTCCCGTCTCGTGTGATGGACTTGGCTGCAGTGGGAAGATGGGCCAGGGGCGGGTGGGGGGGCGGGGTGGGCTGGCTGGTTCTGGGAGGATAGATGCGAGCTCGGTGTCATCGGGTAGCGTATGGTTTGGTGGAGAGTGTGAAGCACATGGTGTTGGAATATGAAACGGGCCGCTTCTGGCCTGTGTGCCACCGGTGGCGTTGTGGTACCCTGGGGATGTTGGCTGACCATAGATTGGATCCGTTGGTGCAACCTGCTTGTGACGCCAGCTGGCCTTGGCAAAACGGCTGGCACCTTCTGGTAGGTGGTGATGCACAGACACTGCTTCTCTGTCGAGGGCTGTGTGCTTTGGTGCCATGCATTTGGTGCCATGCGCAAGTGAAGCGGGCACTTGCGTGGGTGGGAAGCTGTGGGTCCTTGCCGTGGTTCTGCCTGCAGGTACGCCAGGGGTGCAGCGGTCCTGGGTGGTACGTGGGGGGGGGGGGAGCAGGTGGTGTCTCTGGGGTTGTGCTTGGCTGACCTGGGGCATGCTGACGGCGAAACAGTGGTAGCCAGTGAGACAGTGTCGGATTGAAGGAGCAGGGCGTGGTGACCGCGACTTGGTTGTGGTTGTGATTGTAGGTTTTGTGTATGGTGATGGTTGTGGTTGTGGTCCTGGTCCTCGTCATGGTCGCAGTCATGGCCATGGCCGTGACCGTGGCCATGGCCGTGGTTGTGGTCATGGTCGTGGTTGTGGTTGCGGTCCTGTCCGTGGTCGTGGTCGTGGTTGTGGTGGCGGTGGCGGTGGCGGTGGTCGCGGTGGTGGTTGTGGTGGTGGTCGTGGTGGTGGTCGTGGTGATGGTCGTGGTGGTTGTGGTCGTGGTCATGGTCGCGGTCGCGGTTGTGGTCGCGGTCGCGGTCGTGGTCGTGGTTGCGGTCGTGGTCGTGGTTGGGGTCATGATGGCAGTGGTGGTTGTGGTTGTGGTCGTTGCCCTGGTCGTGGCCTTGGTCTTGGTCTTGGTCGTGGTCTTGGTCTTGGTCTTGGTCTTGGTCTTGGTCTTGGTCTTGGTCTTGGTCAGGGTGATGACTGTGGTTGCGGTTGTGATTTTGGTTGAGCTGGTGTCGGCCTAGCAGGATGGGGAGCTCCTCTTGCACGGTTTGCTGGAAAAGAATTGCAAGGGGTGGGAAGAGGCGATGTGGAATGATGAGGAGTGGCAAGGGCAATGGGGACAGTGCTATGCCACCAAACCAGTTTGGTGGCATAGCACTGCTTGGCTTTTGCAAGAGCCGGGGAAGGTAGGAGGCAAGATTAGGTCACACTGACAAACTGTGTGGAATGCATGGAGGCTGGACCCGTAGGCCACTGCATGGCTGGTGATTCAGCCTTAGCTGTGGCTTGAAAAAGGGCTTGGGACTGGTAGGCAGGGCTTTGTTGTGTGGTTTGGAGATGCAATGTCACCAGAAGCCTCACCCGTTCGTCCCCCCTCTTCTCACCTTGAACAAGCGCCTCTCACACAATGAGGATCTCAGTTCTGATGTGCCCGAGGGCTTCTCCTCCCTCTCTCCCCCCCCCCCTCTCCTCTCCCCCCTTCTCTTTCTCACCCCTCTTCTCTCCCCACCCCCCTCCCTCTCTCTG
>SZWC01001391.1:197332-219379 GCA_023375785.1 Penium margaritaceum | reverse complement strand
ATGCAGATTGAGTCACCTCGTCAGCAGGAGCTGAGTTCTGCCCCCTCGATTTCACCTCTTGGTGACGCTACCGATCACATCGACGGTGAGAGTGGTAGTACCTGCACGGACGACGCTTCCACATGCTCTACGGACTCTGACGACTCCTCCTTCTCCTTCTCTCTCGGCATGCGACCGCTCACTCCTCGCATGACAGACACGAGCTGTGATGTGGATGCGACACCTGCAGCTGCATCCGATGTTCCAGCGTCTCAGCACATTGCGACCTTGGTTGACCCCCAGGAGGATGCAGCGGCACCTGTTCCATCATCTTCAGCAGCAGAGATGCAGATGGCGCTGTACTCACGAGCTGTGCAGTCTGCATGTGCAGCATCCAGTGAGGCAGAGTTCATTCTACTCCAGGTCGACATGGGCCACCTCGACATGTCCGAGGCAGATTATGCTGATCTGCAGGAGCGTGTAGTCATGCTACAGCGAGAGATGGTGGCAGCGCGTGAGCGATTCTCAGAGGAGGGTAGCATCACTGGTATCGGCAGGAGCTTTCCAGCAGCAGCAGTGATGTTGAGCGTGCCTTCGGCTTCCGACATCTCGGCTCCTGTCGACCCCATCATCGCTCCTCCTTCTGCTACCGTCACGCACCTTCATCCATCCGACTCACCTGTCCCATCTTCATCTTCATCCGCGAGTGGTGATCCGGTTCGTCGCTCCAGCTCTCCTCCTCCGGCGGTACACCCCTGTGCCTCAGGGTGCTCTATCCGGCCTCCGACGCCAGCTCCGCCACTTCATCCACGCACGCGTGCTGCTCGCCCATTCCCGTTCCTCCGGCGTACACATATGCATCGCGGCAGTGCGGAGGCAGGAGAGACTGTGAGTTGGGACCCTTGGCAGTCTCGCGAGGACTGGTATACCCCAGGTGATGCAGATTCACGTGTAGAGTCGTAGCCGGAGACACCACTTCGTCTTTGAGAGAGGGTTTTCGACTCGCACGTGACAGGGGGAGCTATCTCTGCATGTTGGACACAGCACATGACTCATTGCCCAGGATCTGTTCAGCTACGACGTCAGCATCTCTATCGAGGACATCGCTGCCAGGTTCATCTGCCCAGGGGGAGTGTTGTGTGGTCCTCGACCTGACGCGACGTCATGGGAGATGCATGGGGAGGTCCATGCTCTGTTGTGAGCATCTACAGCATCCCGCATGTGGCTCGTGCTGCGTGCCTGCACAGCTGCATGTACATGGCAGCACCCTGTTGGTCGAGACCCGGACACTTGGTGCGTTGCATCAGTGTCACGAGGAGACCATGTGATCGTGTGTCTTAGCGTGTCGCTATACTGTGTGTGGCATGTGCATGCGAGCTGTTGGTCGAGACCCGGACACGTGGTGCATTGCACCCGTGTTACGAGGAGATCTTCCCTTGATCCTGTGTTTGGATGATGATACTATTGAGTTTGATTGCTCGTAGTGGTCGAGACCNTGTTCCGGTGCCTCGAGGAGACCACCGTTATTGTTATCATGGTGTACGCAGTGTGTTCTCCCCGCTGACCCGTCTCGGCTCAGCGGGGGTGACGGGGCCCGGTGCGGCTAGCTGCCGGCGCCCCTACTTAAGCCCGCTAGGGGCTCATTTGTAATCTCTCCTTGTTCTTTATATTCAGCGTTCCAGACTTAGCCAAATTCTTGCCGTCTTGCATCGCACTCACACACAGAGCTCATGTTCGTTTTTGCATGGGCCTGCATGCCCTAAATTATTTCCAATTGAAGCCACACAAACCAACACTCCCCCTGGCTGACATATCCAATTGGAAATGAATTAGGGCATGCAGGCCCATGCAGAAACGAGCATGAGCTCTGTGTGTGAGTGCGATGCAAGACCGCAAGAATTTGGCCAAGTCTGGAACGCTGAATATAAAAGAACAGGGAGAGAGAACAAAGGAGTCCCTAGCGGGCTTAAGTAGGGGCGCCGGCAGCTAGTCGCACCGGGCCCCATCGCCCCCGCTGAGCCCAAAGGAGTCAGCGGGGAGAGCACACTGCGTACACCACAATAACAATAACGGTGGTCTGCTCGAGGCACCGGAACAGCTCTCCGAGTGCCCGGGTCTCGACCACCGAGAAAACAGGAGCAGTGCCAGAAAATCTCAGAATCAACGTCCAGACATCACACACGGCTTTCCAAACATCGCAAGCGCTAGTACAACCACCGGGTCTCCTCGTCGCACCGGTTTAGTCCACAGGGTGCGCGGGTCCCAACCCACCGAGAAAACTCTCCTAGCTCCCGACAAGCCCACAGGGCTAACGGAACGCATCGACCGCGTCTTGCCGGCGTTGTCGTACGTGTTAGAGAAGTCTCGGGACATTCCGAAGGCCTGTCGTGCAGTCACACTCTCCTCTACCATATACCCCCAATGTGGGTATATGGGTAATCCATCAGCGTCGGTCGTGACGGGTGGAAGCCACACAAACCTGATGTTATGTGCGTAATGTGACCTCTCGGCTCATGTCCTTTGCCATGCAGACTGTTGATGAGGCGGAGGTTCCGGAAGCCTCGGGGAGTGACCGCGAGTCCGCCGAGCAGCCACAGGTTGCACCCAGCCGCCGTCGCGCGTGCTGGCCTTCTCTCCTGGAGCGCACATTCCTTGGTCAAACACTGTCGACCTTGGTACCAATGCATGTTTGAACTTTGGCGGATTTGTGACATAGTCCTGTCCTGTTTGTGAAACGGTGGTAGTTTAGACTAGCACAGTTTAGACCCAAACTTCAGGATTGGGCTCTTGGGGATTTTTGGAACTCGAGGGGGGTTCACCCCTTGCACTTCGAGTGGGCACCGATGAGCCCCACGTCACTGGCCGATGGGTGGGCTCGCATAGCGAGCTCCACCCGCCGCCCACACACACTCGCTCTTCTCACTCTTACGTTACACACACAATCGTTCTGACCCTCGTTGGTTCCGTTCAAACCACAGGACTGAGGTGCACATGGTCATGTGAGGGAAGAGAAGTGAGGCAGTATTGTTTTGGTATCAGAGCGGAACGAGCCAAAGCTCGTCGCGCTGTGGAAGGGAAGCACAGCACGATCCTGTGAGGATCTGCTGACCAGCAGTCGCAGCAATGGCTGAGCCGACCAGCAGCTGCGCGGAGCAGCAGCGGCAACGGCAGCCGAGCAAAAGCAGCAGTCGCAGAGGCGGCTGCGCGGAGCAGCGGCTGCACCAGCGAAACAGCACAGCAGCGGGGCGGCAGTGGCCGCCAGCAACTGCGGCAGCAGCAGCGAGTAGCAGCCGCAGTGACGGCTGCACGGCCGCAGAATACACGGCAGCTGCACGGAGCAGCAGCCACAGCAGCTACGGTGTGCAGCAGCGAGCGGCAGCCGCAGCCAGCAGCTGCTGCATTGGGCTGCAGCCGCACTTACCACCGCATAGCTGCCACTGCACACCCGCCGTGGCAGTTGCGCAGCCATAGGACCAGCGGCAGCTGCCTGGAGCAGCAGCTGCAGCCACGGCAGCGGGCAGCAGCGAGCAGCAGCGGCAGCCATAGACTGCGTGAGTAGGCAGCAGCTACCAAAGAGGTCACGCAGCATCTACAGCGTAGAACAGCAGCGACGGCAGCAGCAACGGTACTCTGCCGTCAGCTCCACACTTTGGTCTTCCCTTCCCCCTGTTGGCTGGGTTCCCCTCTACTCCTGGGCTGGGTGGGGGTGGTTCAGGTACAACGGTGGTCCCAAACAGCCCCTCCCATATTCCCCACGCCCACTGGGGCAGGGGAAACGCTGCCGAAGTTTTTCGGCAGCGTGGAAGGGGTCCAGCGACAATTTCCAGGCTGAAATAGGCCTCTCCCAGATTTTCCACGCCCATTGGGGCGGGGGAAACGCTGCCAAAATTTTCTCGACAGCGTAGGGACGCCTATTGGTGGTTTCTAGGCTGAAAAAGGCCTTGAAAGTGGTGCCACGCCCACTGGGGCAGGGTAAACGCTGCTGAATTCTTTCGGCAGCGTCAGTCACCCAACAGTGGTGCCAGCGGCAGACAAAACCTCACTTGCGGCCCTCCACCAGACCACATGCCTAAGGACGCACCTGCCGGAGTTGGCAGTACCAGCTCCACTGCAAATGCTGGCGCTGCCGCCTCCGGCGTGGTTGGCGACACACCGGTCGTGATGCGGGACGAATCCCCGTCTAGTCCAAACTCGCAGGCACGTGACCTGCGCGAGTTGCGTGAGCAGCAGGCTCAGCAGGCTGAACAGACGGCCAAACAGTTGGCTGATCTGTTCAAGCTGTTTTGGGATGCAGGCCAGCCACAACAACAGCAGCAGCAGCAACAGCAGCAGCAGCAGCAGCAGCAGCAGCAGTAGCAGCAGCAGCAACAGCAGGAGCAGCAACAACTGCTACTCCGCAACGCTGTGCGCAAGGGCAAGATGACTGTCGAGAGTGCCGTCGCCGCTGACGTCGATGCGGCTCTAGGAGCATTCGATGCTGAACCGTNNNAGCAGCAGCAGCAGCAGCAGCAGCAGCAGCAGCAGCAGCAGCAGCAGCAGCAGCAGCAGCAGCAGCAGCAGCAGCAGCAGCAGCAGCAGCAGCAGCAACAGCAGGAGCAACAACAACAGCTACTCCGCAACGCTGTGCGCAAGGGCAAGATGACTGTCGAGAGTGCCGTCGCCGCTGACGTCGATACGGCTCTAGGAGCATTCGATGCTGAACCGTCCGACCAGCTGCCTGAGTCAAAATCAGACGCAAGCGATGAGGAAGGCATGTTACACCTACGCCTAGCACAGTTGGAAAAGCGGCGTCAAACCCGCTCAGGGCGTAAGGGAGTATCGATCAGCGAAGCAGGCCCTAGCAACATGCCCAGGACAACCGCAGACCTGGCCTCCCTAGAGGACCAGCTGCACCGCATGAGTCTGGGGTTGGACGAAGCCCCCCCGTCTCCGTCGCCAGGGCAGGTTGTCCCGGCGGCGTTGCCGACGACGAAGCCACCCAAATAGTTTGAGACCAAACCCCCCGACTACTGACAGGAGGACAGCTACCCTACGTTGGAGCCGCGGTTTCCTATGTGGGCAGTCAGTGAAGGGGTGTACCCGTACTACACCATCCAGAACCAGACTACAGACCCCTTGCAGGCAGCAACCGCCGCTCGCGCCGCCTACGGTCTCTTGAAGGCCGTCCTGGAGGAGTACACCCTCAACTTCAAACCCTTTCTTGGTGATCCTCGCACCGGAGCTGGAGCTGACCCGCTCGTGGCATGGAAGCGGGCGACCACCCTTTTCGAAGGCGCTACCATGGCGACGACATCACAGCGGCTTTCAGACATTAACTCCCTTCGTCAGGGTGAACATGAGGCGCCAGCTGACTACTGACGACGAGCAATGCGACTGTACAGGGCCCTAGGGAAAAATGGACCGGGCCAATTCATGGCGTTCAACACCATTAGGATTGGTGTTGGGCGCGAGTATGCCAAGACTTTTGACAACTTCAGCCCAAGCAGCATTCAGGAGATGGCCGGCAGGGGCTTCCTTCTGTCATGGGCCACAAAGCATTTCCTACACGTGGCAGGAGTGGGAGCCGCAAATGACGCCCGTCATGGCGCGTCAGCCGCAGCCGTCACAACAGTCCAGACATCATACAGCTTCACCCCTTCCTCCTTCCCGTCGTCACTGCCGACGACAACCTTCGCAGCAGCTGCTAGTTCCGCTGCGGCAGTTCAAGGGAAGAAGGGAAACAACAACAGGAGGGGTGGCAAGGTTGGCAAGCAGCAGGCACAGCCGGCTCGTGAAAGGTAGTGGGAGTGCTACAACTGCGGGGGAGCACACCGTTACATGGAGTGCAAGCTCCTCAAGAATTGGACAAAGATTGCGCAAGGACTACGGCAGGCATTCGAGCAACGTGAGCGTGCCTCCGCAGACACCACAGTCGCGACCGACATGCAGTCTACACCAGGAGCTGATGCAGCCGAGGACAGTGCCAGCGACCTGACACCTCCGGAGCAGCAGCTTACGACCCAGGCCCGTGACATCACCGAGCTCTGCCAGCTTCTCCGACTCACAACTCAGGGAGGTGCGAGTGCGTTGACTGAGCCGAGGGGTTCCACTGTTGGGTCTGTTAAGTTCGTGATGTGTAGTCGTGATGGTGGTGGCGGGGCACAGTGCCCCATTGAGTCTGTGGAGTCGTTCGTCGCACGTGATGATGCTGATCTGTCCGCTGTCTTTGCCGCAGTATGCGCAGGTCACGACGACCTATCCTGGCTTGATGAGTCACAAGCACATGTTGCCTGTGCGATGCAGCAGTCATCTGCTGAGTCACCCCTGTCAACCGTCTGCACTGTTGGCAGTTGTTCAGTCATTTCACCCGAGCGTGTGACGGATGCCACCTGGATCCTAGATTCAGGTGCCACCCATCACATGACATGTCGTCGTTGTGACTTTGTTGTCCTTGGTCCTGTTGGCTCTGTGAAGTCTGTGCGTATGGCTGCTGGGCATGAGGTTCCTATTTAGGGCGAAGGTGTGGTGCAATTCCATGGGCCGTCTGGGCCGTTTTGCATTTCAAACGAGCTATATGTGCCTGGCCTAGAAATCAGTTTGCTGTCTGGACGTGCCTGCACACGGATGGGTCTCACTTTGACATTCACCGGTGAGGATGCCACTGTCTCTGTTTGCGCCACTGTTGAAGTGGTGCTTCGGGACAAGGCAGTCGGAGACTTGTACCACGTCTCCAGCTGCCCCACGTCCACCACCGTCACTGCATCCCCCACTGCACGAGTGTTCGTGAAAGGCACGCTGTCACCTGAGCATCAGCATCTACTACATAGACGCTTGTGCCACATTCACATGGATGCTGTAGACCGTCTGATTTGCACCCAACCTCCGCTCGGTCTTGACGCGGCGTCCTTTAAGGCGCCGCCCAAGACTGATTGTCTACGATGCGCGCAAGGCAAAATGCATCGTGCCACATACCCTCTGTCTGACTCACGAGCTCTCAAGCCCCTCGAGTTGGTTCACTCTGATCTCCTGGGACCCCTACCTGTGGAGTTCCAGGATGACAGAGGGCGTTACGTCCTGACGATTATAGACGACTTCACCCGCATGCGATGGGTCTTCAGTCTGCGCATGAAAAGCAATGCTGCACTCGCTGTGTGTACATGGCTAGTCATGGCCGAATGCCAGTCCGACCATACCCTCCAAAGCTTCCGTTCTGATCGAGGCGGTGAATACATGGGGGATCTGGACCGCTACTTTGCCGAGGTGGGCGTGTTTCAAAATCTCTCAGCCCCAGCCACGCCACAGCAAAATGGTGTGTCTGAGCGTTGGAACCGCACCATGGACGATGCGGTTCGCTCCATGCGGGCAGACAGCAGCATGCTTGAAGCGTTCGCCTTTGAGGGCATGGCCTACATGACATGGGTCTAGAACAGGATCCCTCATGGCCCCCTCCCGAACACACACACATACACACACACCATAGCAACTGTGGTACGGACGTCGTGTTGATCTCCGGCTCGCGTGCGTGTGGGGGTCCCTTGCCTGCGTCTGGTTCACACCAGAACAACAAGGATCCAAATTCTCCCCTAGAGGTCGCATCTGTGCATTTGTAGGCGTGGCTGCACGCTCCAAAGCCTGGCGGTTTTGGGACCCCAGTCGGTGGCGTATTGTCGAGTCTTGTGACGCACTATTCTTTGAGTGCTTCTCCTTCAGAGATGTGCCCACCGAGGGCACCCCGCAGTCGCATTCCCCTGGGTGCGGTACGATTCCGCGTGCAGGGCGGGGGGGGGGGGTGGGCTGACCGATGGTGCGGTCCCGGACAGCTTGGGCGCCACGGGTCCGTCCCATCCACCAGCAAACTTGCCAGCGTTGTCTACTTTGCCCGCGTTGACCGCGTCGCCTGTCCTACCTACGTCCACCGGCCCGTCAGCATCTCTTGCAATACGAGAATCTTTGTCACCGGTCGCATCCCCAGTGCTACCCCTGTAACCAGCACCTGCATCACCAGCACAGTCACCGCTGGCTGCGTCTCCGCAGACTGTGTCACCAGTCACGTCTTCTGCGTTGTCCTCACCCTCCGTCTGCCCAGTCGACGCGCCGACATCACCTGGCACATCGCCAGCTGTGTCCGTGTCTGACAAGTGTCCACCACCTTCCCCAGCTGTGCCATCACCGGAACCATACCGGCGAGGTGAGGGTGGACGCCTTCGCCCGCGTCCTACTCGCAGCGTGCATAGCGGCGACCCGGGCATGAGGGCCTTGGGCCTCAGTGCGCAGGGGCTCACTGAAGTCCACCCTGGCTACAAGATAGGCCTCGCCCTCCTTGCTCACGAGCGTCAACTTGCGGTGGACTCTACAGAGTCCACAGTCACTGTTGGCCCTCAGTCTTCGGCTTATGCTTCGGCCACGCACGGAGGAGATGTTGCGGCCCCTGACCCCAGTGTGGTGGGGGTGACGCCGGACCTCAGCACACTGCGTCAGACCCTGGCTGGACCCGACGCAGGAGTCTGGCGCGCAGCATGCGAGGCTGAGCTGGAGGCTATTAAGGAACATGGGGTTTACGATCTTGTAGACCTGCCGCCCAGACGAAAGGCAGTCCAGGCCAAGTGGGTCTTACGTAAGAAACTAAAGCCGGACAACACAATTGATTGCTACAAAGCACGACTGACTCTGAAAGGATTCTCTCAGGTGGAGGGGATTGAATTCACTGAGACCTTCGCACCAGTTGGACGCACAACCACGGCCTTGGGCCTGCTGTCCAAGGTGGCCCAGCACGACTGGGAGCTCCACCAGATGGACGTCAACAACGCGTTCCTACACGGAGAACTAGAAGAAGAGATCTACATGGTCCAGCCACCAAGGTTTGAGGATGGCAGCGGTCGCATGTACCGGTTGCAGAAAGTGCTGTACGGCCTGAAGAAGTCACCTCGATGCTGGAACAAGGAGATCACCGGCACGCTCCTACGAGCGGGCTATATTCAGAGCGCTGCAGACCCGTCGCTTTTCTTGTCCCAGACCACTGCGACCTTTACAGCCATCCTGGTCTATGTCGATGACCTCTTGATTGCCTCGCCTGACCTAAAGGCTGTCGAGGCGGCCAAGGGTGTGCTACAATCGACATACAAAATGAAAGACCTGGGAGAGGCCGCAGTCTTCCTAGGCATGCAAATTGTTCGTGATCGCGCTCGTCGGACACTCTTGATCCATCAGGATCGATACGCCCTCACTCTAGGGGAGCGTTTTGCCGAGCTACTCAGCGACGCGCGCACGGCGTCCACTCCGATCACCCCAGACGGACAGGATGCTCTGAAGGTCGATGATCCAGCAAAGCTGGGAGAGCTGGTCGACGTGACTCTATACTTGCGAGTCATTGGCTCACTCATGTACCTGGCCACGACGACACGGCCAGACATCGCCTTCACAGTCAACCTACTCGCACAGTTTTCACAGGCGCCACGCAGACGGGTCCTTGAGGCCGCAGTCCGGTGCGTACGATACGTCGTCTCCACTGCCCGCATGGGACTTCACTACCGAGGGCAGACCTCAGTGGTCCTTGACAGATACACTGACAGTGACTGGTCGTGGAGTCCGGACGACAATAATCGTACCGGCTACATCTTCCTCATTGGGGGAACAACCGTCTCGTGGCGCAGTGGCAAGCAGAGGTGCATCGCTCGCAGCACTACAGAAGTAGAGTATGTGGCTCTGGGCACTGGTGTGACCGAGAGTGTGTGGTTGGTACGTCTGTTACGTGAGTTTGGTCAGTCCATGCCCCCCGTGGTGCTTCGGTGTGACAACCAGAGCGCTAAGGCCATCACAGGAAACTCCGGTGTTTTCCATGCACGCACAAAGCACATTATTGCTGAGTACCACTTTGTCCGGAACTTGGTGGATCGAGGTGAGATTCAGGTCGTGTGGGTTGGCACTGACTCGCAGCGTGCTGATTTTCTAACAAAGACCATTAGCCGTACGAAGTTTCTAGCGGCTGCTCGTTCCGTGGGATTGCACCCTGCCTGTACTGTGGACTGAAATCTGCCTTTGAGCTGCATTCATGATCGTTTTTCATCGTTGCTCTTGTGCTGTCGTTCGCGTCAGTGCTGCTGCGTGGGTGGACCTGTTCGCCGAGGTGCTCATGGGGGAGTGATGTTATGTACATAATGTGACCTCTTGGCTCATGTCCTTTCCCATGCAGACTCCTGATGATGCGGAGGTTCCGGAAGCCTGGGGGAGCAGGTGACAACAGTCTTCGTGGTCCATGGTCTGGTCATGTTCAGGGCTGTCCTCCAGCTGATGCTCCATGGATTGCACACTAGCAGTCTGATAGCTTGCCCCGTTGTCTTGTTGCATGTGGCCAGCACCTTTGTCTACACTCTACCAATGCACCCCCGCTGAGCCCAAACGAGTCAGCGGGAAGAGCACACTACGTACACCACGATAACAATATCAGTGGTCTCCTCGAGGCACCGGAACAGCTCTCCGAGCGCACGGGTCTCGACCACCGAGAAAAGAGGAGAAGTGCCAGAAAATCTCACAATCAGCGTCCAGACATCACACACGGCTTTCCGAACATCGGAAGTGCTTGTATAGCCACTGGGTCTCCTCGTCGCACCGGTATAGTCCACCGGGTGTGCGGGTCTCAACCCACCGAGAAAACTCTCCTAGCTCCCGACAAGTCTAGAGGGCTAATGGAACGCATCAACCGAGTCTTGCCGGCGCTGTCGAAGGTGCTGGAGAAGTCTCGAGACACTCAGAAGGCTTGTCGTGTCGTCAGGCTCTCCTCCACCAGATACCCCCAATGTGGGTATATGGGCAATCCATCAGCGTCGGTCGTGATGGGTGGAAGCTACACAAACCAACACTCCCTCTGGCTAACATGGCTGTCAACGCCAGAAGAAAGTGAGCAAAGGCACGGAACAAGAACGTATGGCAAGCCATAACATGCATGAGTGAACTCACACACACACACACACACACACACACACACATACACACACACACACACACACACACACACACCTGCTATCCATCTAGGGTCTCCCAGGACGGTGGCACAACCCACTAGGTGTCTGNGGAAGCTACACAAACCAACACTCCCTCTGGCTAACATGGCTGTCAACGCCAGAAGAAAGTGAGCAAAGGCACGGAACAAGAACGTATGGCAAGCCATAACATGCATGAGTGAACTCACACACACACACACACACACACACACACACACACACACACACACACACACACACACACACACCTGCTATCCATCTAGGGTCTCCCAGGACGGTGGCACAACCCACTAGGTGTCTGGGTCTCGACCATGAGAGGAGTGATGCACACGCACACAAGCCAGTGTAATGCAGATCATACACATGTCAGACGACAAGATGGTCTCCTCGTGACACTAGTGGTAGCAGGGCCCGGGTCTCAACTGCTACGAGCAATCCAAAACAATAGTATCATCATCCAAACACAGGATCATGGGAAGATCTCCTCGTAACATGGGTGCAACACACCACGTGTCCGGGTCTTGACCAACAGCTCGCATGCACATGCCACACACAGTCTAGCCACACACCAAGACACATGATCACATGGTCTCCTTGTGACACGGGTACAATGCACCAAGTGTCCGGGTCTTGACCAACAGGGTGCTACCATCTACATGTAGCTGTGTAGGCACGTAGCATGAGCCACATGCGGGATGCTGTAGATGCTCACAACAGGGCATGGACCTCGCCATGCATCTCCCATGACGTCGCGTCAGGTCGAGGTCCACACAACACTCCCCCTGGGCAGATGAACCTGGTAGCGATGTCCTCGATGGAGATGCTCATGTCACAGCTGAATAGATCCAGGGCGATGGGTCATGTGGTGTATCCATCATTCAGAGATATCTCCCCCTGTCACCTGCGAGTCAGCTCCTTCCCTCAAAGACGAAGTGGTGTCTCCGGCTACGACTCCTCATGTCACAGCTGCATCACCTGGGGCGTACTAGTCCTCGAGTGACTGCTAAGGGTCCCAACTCACAGTCTCTCCTGTCTCTGCTCTACCACGATGCATCTGTGTACACCGAAGGAAAGGGAATGGGCGAGCAGCACGCGTGCGTAGATGAAGTGGCAGAGCTGGCCTCCGATGCGGGATAGCACACCCTGAGGCACAAGGGTGTACTACTAGAGGAGGAGGGCTGGAGCGATAAACCAGATCACCAATCGTGGATGAAGATGACGATCGGGCAAATGAGTCGGGCGGATGAAGGCGCGTGATGGCTGTAGTAGAAGGAGGAGCGATGATGGGGTCGATAGGAGCGAGGATGGCGGAAGCCGATGGCACGCTCACCTCTCCTATGATGGTGTCTCCAACGGACGTCATACTCGGAGCTCGTACAAGATCTTCCCCAAGTATAGGTGTGCCAGATGCTGCTATTGGAAGACTCCTGTTGATAGTAGTGATGCTCTCCTCCTCTGAGAATCGCTCACGTGCTGCCATCATCTCTCGCTGTAACATGACTACACGCTCCTGCAGATCAGCATAATCTGCCTCAGACATGTCGAGGTAGCCCATGTTGACCTGGTGTAGGATAAACTCTGTCTCACTGGATGCTACGCATGCATACTGCACAACTCGTGAGTACAGCGCCATCTGCATCTTTGCTGCTGAAGACGATGGAACTGGTGCTGCGGCATCCTCCTGGAGGTCAACCAAGCTCGCAATGTGCTGAGACGTTGGAACATCGGATGCAGCTGCAGGTGTTGCATCCACATCACAGCTCCTGTTTATCATGCAAGGAGTGAGCAGTCGTATGCCAAGAGAGAAGGAGAAGGAGGAGTCGTGAGAGTCAGTGGAGCATGTGGAAATGTTGTCCGTGCAGGTACTACCACTCTCAGCAACGATGTGATCAGCAGGATCACCAACAGGTGAAAACGAGGGGGCAAAACTCAGCTCCTGCTGATGAGGTGACTCCATCCGTGAGTACAGATCTGCTCTAGTATCCTTGACTACCGCCGTAGTGGACACAGGTGTGCAGGACTCCGGCTCGACAATGCTCGTCAAGGCGACCAACAAGCGCAACTGACGCTCACGCACTGTCTCGCCGGGAAGACTGGTCGCTGCCACTTGCTCGAAAATGGAGTGAAGACCACCATCTGACTCCGTAATGTGTGTCGCTGCTCCGTCTTGTGCACGGGTAGGTCCATCCTTGCCAGCAATCCATCATACGAGGCAAATACCAAGGCCTGGTCCAACTTGGCCAGAACCCAAATGGAGTCATCCCAATGCAATGAAAAAAACATGTGGGTCAAGTTAACTCGACTTTGACATCAACTTTGATCGACTTAGCGACTCCAACTTAACCCCCTAAAGTCAAAATTCGAATTAAGCATGGGCCTCTTCACATTGTCATTGTTTCTCTCTCCCTCATACATTCATGGATTCAAAACAACCTCTCTGCACATTCGTGCGTTGTGCATCCTACTTGTCTTGTCTGTCTCAAGATGTCGTCGTGCTTGCGGTGGTACGACAAATCTGTGGGAAATCTAAGCTAGCAAGTTGACTGAAATAGGAGCAGGACAGATTGCATTCTAGGACAGTCAATGCGCCATGGATTGGTACTGTGGGGGTTGGTAGCAAAAAACGGATAAGAGTACCGAGTAACACGACACACAGGTGTTACGAGCGGGAGGGAGCGAGCAAGCGAGCAGCGAGCTCCCTCTCACTCGCTACCCTTGAAGTTGGTGGGTTCGATCCCACCTGCCCACAGAATAATTCCTATCCATCAATGAGGTCACTGGCCAAGATACTGTCTGGCTGGGAGAGAACCCGGCTATGTCCATGACAAACATGCATGAACGCATGTGATAAATGCATGTGAGGCTGGCCAGGTTTGGTAGCCAATGGAAGCATGCCGTGGCTTGTCGTCCAGGCATCCGCTCACGACAACGTAACCGGCAAAGTCGTTTCTCTCTGGTCAGTCACCTGCATCAGTGATGTGACTGTGCAACGAGGCCAGAGGTCACCGTGTGATGCTGAAATAAATCCAGCATCTCCCCCATGACCAACAGCCAACGTATACGAATGACACTCACAGGCACAGTACAAACGTCACAAGAGGTGACACAGCACAAGACATTACACAGGCAGTGGCACGACAGATAAACCAAGAGCATCGCGAGGGCACAGCAACCCAACAGTGTGCGCAGCTGCCTTGAAGACATTGCTCCTCAGTGCCTTTGTGAGGAAGTCAGCTCGTTGCTCGCGGGTGTCAACCCACACAATCTGAACATCGCCTGCAGCCACACGTTGACATGAAAAGTGATGTTCAGCATTGATGTGCTTCGTGTGAATGTGGTGCATGCCATCATGCTCAGCAATAGCTTTCGTGCTTTGATTGTCACAGCCCAAGGTGATGCAGCAAATGGGGACATGCAGTTGCTGCAGCAAGCGGCACAACCACACACTCTCACAAGTGCCAACACCAAGGGCGATACATTCTTCCTCACTAGAGCTACGTGTGATGCAACCCTGCTTCCCAATTTTTGAAGAGACCGCTGTTCCACCAACAAGAAAGTCATAGCCAGTGCGGCTGCGTGCATCTATATCATGCGCCCCGTCGCTGTCAGTGTAACCATCAACAACTTACGGCTGTGCTGGGTAACAAGCACTGACTAGAACAGTGGGGAGTGTATATCTGACAACACACAATGCGGCCTCCATGTTCCAAACTCATGGTAAATACGAGACCTGAGCAAGGAAGTTCTTGGCGAAAGCGACGTCTGCTTGTGTGATAGTGGCCACATACATCAAAGATCCTATGCCACACGGATAGTCAGTTACATCCATTGGCTCCCCTAGTTGGACACATCTAGTGTTTTCAGCAACCTCTGCCCGGCAAGCATCATCAGTGTGGACGCAGAGGGCACAAACTGAAGAAGCGAACCAAAGTGCTCCCCTGTGCTCCTGACATAAGCAGTCTGGTGAATGTGAAGAACACGACAAGCATGATCATGTTCAATCTCCATGTCGAGGAAGACTCGGATTGGGCCCAAGTCCTTCATCTTGTATGTGGACTACAACAGGGACTTTATAGCTGAAACTACCTCTCGACTTGGTGACGCAATGAGTACAACGTCCACATAGACGAGGACGGCCAAAAACAGCTAAGAGCGGGGAGTGACAAAGAGGAAAGGATCCATTGTACTACGACGATATCCTCCCTTCTCGGGGGTAGAGGTGATCTCCTGGTTCCAACAACGTGGTGACTGCTTCAGGCCATGCAGGGCATTACGCAGTCTCCACACCGTGTTGGTTCCGTCTGAGAATCCTAGAGGTTGCACCATGTAAATCGCTTCATCGGGCTGGCAGTGCAGAAAAGCGTCGTTTACATCCATCTGCTCAAGCTCCCTCTCAAGGTGAGTGACAAGACTCAAAAGGGCACAGGCTGTGGTGTGTCATCCGACAAGGGCAAAAGTCTCGTCCAAGTCAATGCCAGGGACCTTTGAGAACCCCTTGGCGCTGAGACGTGCCTTGTACTTGTCAAGCTTGCCATTGGACTTGTACCTGCGCCTAATGACCCACCGTGCATCGATGGCCTTACGGCAGGGCGGGAGATCGACCAACTCATAGACGACATGGTCATTGAGAGCTCTAGGCTCATCCCGAATGGTCGCCTCCTCCTACAGGGAGTCAGGAGCTATGTGTGCATACCGTATAGAGGTCGGATCAGCAACAAGGGAGCAGCATCAACCATCGCGTGACATTTTGTGATGCAACTACAGATGGCGGCTTCCAGAGTGCACTCATACTCACACATGAGCAGTGCTTGCCCAAAGGCAGAGCTGGGATGGACAACCCATGTGGCCAGGCCCAAGGCCACCATGCCATTTGGCAACCTCACAGGTTGTTCTAGGTGAGACTGAATAGGGAGGACGGAGGGAGCTACGGCATTGCACGAGCGAGCAAGAATCGCGCGACGGCGCCGGCCACAAACAAAGGGTTTGACGGGAGCAGGACCGGGTGGGTCACCAGGCAAAGGAGGTGACCAACTAGGCGCAACGGGGGTAAGCGGACTGGACAGAGTTGCGGAGGAGTGTGCAGGAGACACAAACGTAGACAAAACGAAGGGGGACACAACAGGAGACACTGGAGTTCCGAGCGAGCTGGATGACAGGGAGGGAGAAGGAGACAAGGGCACAGTTTCAGACAACAAGGGCCGCGCCGAGGGTGTAGGCTGCAAAGAAGGGATTGTAGCGGGGATTTGAGAGACAGGGCGGGCTGCAGAGAAAATGGGGGTTGCAGGTCCGACTTCCCCCTGTAACCAAGAGAGCAGCAGGAGGGAGGCAGCAGACGAGGAATGACTAAGGTCGCATAGAAACACAGACTCAAAGAATTGGGCATCGTAGGGCTCAATGACACGTTGGCGCTCCAGATCCCAGAAGCGCCAGGTCTTGGATTGGGTGGAAACACCCAGGAAAGGACAGAAGCGTCCACGCGGAGAGAGTTTCATGTCGCAAAGGTCCTCAGGGAGCCAGACGGATGAAATACTACCCCAAACACGAGCAAGATGGATATCAGCACTGGTCCATACCACCGCTCAAAAGGGTTGACCGTGCAAGGGAGGGGACCATGCAGGGCACGATTCTAGACACAGGTCATGTAACTCATGGATTTAAATGGGAACACAGTGGGGAGTCCAGACACGGACAGAAGGGTATGGATGCCATCGGCAAGAGTACGATTCCAACGTTCAGAGACCCCATTTTGCTGGGGTGTATAGGGAACCGAAGTCTCCAAACACACCCCTTGAAACTTAAGGAACTGTGTGATGGGACCAAGAAACTCACCACCACGGACACTGTGGAAGACCAGCAGGGAGCGTTGACACGAACGTTTAGCTTGCCAAAGCCAAGAGTCATTGACAGTTGGAACGTCGCTCTTTTGAAAAAGAGTGAAAATCCAGCAAATGTGGGAAAAATCATTAGTGAGACACAAATCACGAGGAAGGGGACCCATGACATCAGCGTGAACAAGGTCAAGATGGTGAGAGGATCGGGATTCAAAGGATGCAAAAGGAGAGTGATGCATTTTGCCTTGAGCACAGTCTAGGTAGTCGGAGGGACAGGGCGAGGGACAAGTGGATGGAGACAAACCAAGATTAGGTTGAAGCAAGAGCATGCTAGTGATAGCATCACTGTGTACATGGCCAATATGATGATGCAAGAGCTGGATGTCAGCAAGTGAAAGAGAAGGTGTAACATGGGCAAGAGAGGAGCAAACAGAGGAGGGTGCAGGCGGCAAAAGAGGCACACAATAGATCTTGTCACGCTTCACCCCCCTCAGAACGATGCAGCCATAGGAACGAACACGGACAGTATCAACACCCTGACTAGCAAAGAAATCCATGCCCTGATCGTCAAATGAGGGTATAGACAACAAGCTGAGCTCCAACGAAGGCATGTACAGAATGTCGTGCAGAAACAGCACGCCATTGGGGCCAACAAAACGAACAATGCCAATGCCCTAGACGGGAAGAAGCTAGCCCGAACCAGTGCGACCCAACCGGACAAAACCAGCGGGACACAACGAGAAAAACACAGATCAAACAGAGGTCATGTGGTCAGTGGCTCTAGAGTCGAGGAACTAAAAGCCACCAGAGACGCAAACATCGGGAAGAATGCCACAAGTGGCATCAGTGCTGACAGGAGGTGTAGACAAGGTACAGACAGCGAGACAACAAGGAAGGACGACAGACTGCCAGTGCTCAACCCACGGGACAAACACGGAAGAGAACCCTAGGACATGAACGGGGGTGTCCCCACAAAGAACAGTGTCAGTGTGACAAGGGAGACCTCTGGCCAACAAAGACACACTCTCAGCTCCCTGATCGCGAAGGTGGAGACCCTGGAGAAGAGACTGCTCCAGCTGGTGCTTGCTATCGACGGATGGTGTAGACGATGGAGGGGATGGAGCAGATGGTCCTAAGGGAGTGTGAAACCGCAGAGGAGAGACATAAGCAAGGGAAGGGGGCCGAGCAAAGATGGGCCCGCAATAGGGCGGCGACCATCCTCACAAGTACGCGATGGAGGGAGGAGCAGTGGAGACACCAGTGGTGGAGTAGACCTATACTAAAGAGGGGCTCGTGAGACGAGAGGAGGAGCTGGAGCTAGAGCCGGCGGAGAAGGAAGAAGATGAGCCGCTGGTGCGAGCCCAGTGCGCACGCATGGAGTGGGCCAGGCATACGTCCTCTGGGGGTGCAGGGCACGCGCGAGCGGAATGCTCAGTGGAGCCACAGTCCCAAAAAACAACCTTCCTAGGGACACAAGGCGGTGCTGGGTCCTTGCCCTTTCCCTTGCCCTTCCCCTTTTCCTTCCCATGCCCACAGCCCTGTGAGGCAAGGACTGTGGCCGTAGAGATCGAAAGGGAAGAGGACGTAGAGGAGGCGGGAGCAGCGGAGGAGGACGAAGAGGAGGATATGGTGGTGGCGGTAGCTATCTTTTCAACTGCAGTACAGTGAAATCATTTTTCCTGGAGGCTCGTTCACCAGGCGGCAAGCTGCTCAGCAACGAAGTCCCAAAGGGCACCAACCCCAGGCGGGGACCGTGGAGGAACCGGCTGGGAAGAGAGACGCTGCAGCTTATCAGATTTGACTTCATGGAGAAGGTCGGAGAACTCCAGAATCAACCCATTAACCATGGTGTGCACATCCATCAGTTGACCCAGCACAGCTTTGTCAAGCTCGTGAAGCAGCTTGAGACCACATGCCCAGTAGGCATGAGCCGATTCGTCAGCACGCATCAAGAGTGTGTTGAACTCCATGGTGAGGGCACTCTCAGCTGTATGACCAGTGACGGTGGTGCAACGGCAAAGCATGGTGTAGGCACCAACGGGGTCAGCCAGACGTTGGACTGCAGGATCCGCATTATAAGTGCCGACATCATCAACAAGGGCCTCTAACGCTACAGCCATGAGTGCGTGAACAGTGTGGGGGGACTCAGTAGCGATATGCGCGAAAGGCGGGACAGTAGGGAAATAGTACTCCCATAGACGCTCCACCTGAGCCTAGGTGCTGAAGCGGGTTTCCCAAGAGGAGAATGCAAGCCCAGTGGACAAGACGAAAGGTTGAGAGAAGTCATGATGGCGCATGGTAGGAGCAGGGTTATCAGCAGCATGAGTGACAGCAGAGCTCTTGGCAATGGTGCTCGCAGCAGAGGGCATAGAGGCAGCAATAGCATTGGTGCCAACAGTTTCAACAGCGGCTGGGATTGACACAGCAGGGAGGAGCTTACGCATGATAGCAACAACCTCATTAGCAAAGACAGCGCGGTTGTCCTTGGCAACCTAGAGGCAGTTTTCAGCTTCGCGCTGAGCCTCACGAGCGAGGTTCAGCTGGCGCTGCACATCAGCTATGACTGACTTGTCGTCACCCGTTATGGTGACGACGACGAGGTCCTGCCAGACAGATTTTGGCAGAGTCTTCCCCGCTCCAATGGGCGTTGGAAGACTGGGCATGCCCAAGGCACGAAGAAGATGTGCTGCAGGACAGCCCAACCCCATTCAGACAAGCAGAAAGACCCCGCAAGGAAAGAGAGCGAAGAGGCAGAGCAACAGCAGAGGGAATCCAAACAAAAAATCCTCACAAGGAAGGAGGAGGTGAGAGTGTGCGCAAGAAGGCAAGGAGGGGTGGAACAGCAGCAGCTACTACAGCAGAGATTACAAAAACAGTGGACGCGGCAGGGATCATCAGAGCAAGGGCCCCAGTGGTAAGGGCCACCCCCAAGGTGGTAAAAGCTGCAGCTGCAGAGATGGCCACTGTGATTATGTAGGTGACGGCTGACGGTGCTAATGAAGCGGATGTGACAGCGCTTCAGGTGGAGGTGCGAATTGAGGAAGCAGCCGCAGAAATGGCGGATGCAACAGAGGCGGTCGCCGAGGAAACATCAGAGGCGGCTGCAGAGACTTGAGTAAAGATATTAGCAGCTGTGGCAGCAACAGGACCAGTGACAACCGCAGCCTCGGTATAAGACTCGGCAGGACGGCCAGCCGAGGTCGATGCAGAAGCGCGAGAAGCTCTGGCAGCGCCAGCAAGATTGGCGGCAGTTGCTGCAGCAGCGTCTATCACATCAGATGCCATGCACGTGATCCTGCTTGCCATGTTAACAATGGCGTGACCTAGGACAGGAAACATGAGCAGCGGCGGCATCCATTTCCACACTTGCGTGTGGTTACTGGAACCCCCAGGCGAGTAAAAAGGAGGAGAGCTTACTGGACTTTGGTACGCGGATGCAGAGACTGTCTTGGCAGCAATGGCGTGAGGCGGACGTTGTGGCATTATCGCGTTGAGCTCTTCCCGGAGTGTCCGCCAATGTGAGCAGCGCTGAGAGCCTTCCTGTGTGCCATCGTGGCGGCGGGCACCACGATGATGGTGGTGCAAATGGCAGCTACAGAGTTGGCAGAGCGGTACGCCGACAATGGCGCTGCAGCTGGCCGCTTGCTGTTGCCGGCACTGCTACTTGTGCACGTGTGGCTGCTGTGGTCCGGGTGCAGCATGAGCTGCTGTGGGTGGGCCGTGGTGCTGCGGTCAGGGAAACAGTGGCCGCTGGATGTAGGGTGGAGTGGTAGACACATTTTTGCTGGTAGAGTCCATTGCAAATGGAGGGAAAGGGTGGTAGAGGACGGAACGTCCCTAACAAGCCACACCCTTTTCACAAGGAGTATCATTGCCAAGAGAGACGACACCTCTCCCCTAGACTGATGAAGGGGAGGCGGAAGTGAAGGCGAAAGAGCCTAAGGGGAGAGTAGAACGACACCCTCTCTGCTACGTTCCGTAAGCCGGTGGCGTGGTGGGTACGTGACTCCAAGAGAAGCAATCGCGCACCAAGCCAAGGATCTGCGGACAGCGAGTCAATCCAACGTCCGTCTTTCACGCACCGCTCTGACACCAGTGGGCAATCTAGGTTAGCAAGTTGACTGAAGTAGCAGCACAACAGGTTGCATGCTAATACAGTCAATGCGCCATGGATTTGTGTTGTGGGAGTTGGTAACAAAAAATGGATAAGAGTACCAGGAAACACGACACACAGGTGTCATGAGCGGGAGGGAGAGAGCGAGCAAGCAGCGAGCTCGATCTCACTCGCTACCCTCAAAGTTGGTGGATTCGATACCACCTGCCCACAGAATATATCATAACCATCAAGGAGGTCACTGGCCAAGATACTGTCTGGCTGGGAGAGAACCCAACTATGTCCATGACAAACATGCATGAACGCATGTGATAAATGCATGTGAGGCTGGCCAGGTTTGGTAGCCGAAGGAACTATGCCGTGGCTCGTCGTCCCGGCATCCGCTCAGGACAGCGCAACCGGCGCAATCATCTCTCTGTGGTGAATCAACTGCATTAGTGATGTGAGTGTGCAACGATGTCAGAATTCACCGTGTGATGCTGACATGAATCCAACAAAATCATCAAAAAAGAATATTGTGTACACCAACACAGAAAAACTTTATTTATCTAATTCAAATCTTAACATGTGCATGTGGTTTAAGTCAAGAGGTCACTTGCGTGTCAACTACTGTGAACACATCAAAGACTTACATGAGTCATATGGACTTAATCATGCCCTCTTTGGCATATCAAATGCTCTCTCATGAACAGAGACGTTGGGTGATTTTGAGGACCCACCTTTGGCTTTCCAAAGCCACTCATTGACTGTTTTAGGCCATGTTATAGCAAGTTTTGCGATCTCCCTCCTCCCTTCTATTTGAACCACTCCATGTTGCATTAGTTTGCTGTTGGGAGCTCTTGTTTGAAGTTGAATCTGAAAGTAGAGCACCATAATCTGAGCCAGAGGATGGAGGTGTTGGCGTGAGTGCTTTTGCCCAATGCCTTCCTGTACACAGCACAAAGAGACACTGCTGCTCTATGGATGAAACGGGTCGAAGTGGTGATGGTGGAGACCCTCATACCTGGTGGGTTCCGCCAGTATGGCGAGGAGACCTAGAACCTTGAGACCACCATGTACATGTTGTGCAGGTGTGTTCGTGCACGTGTGTGTGTGTGTGTGTGTGTGTGTGTGTCATGCTACAGGTGTCGCACTATCAGGCTCTACA
>SZWC01001391.1:137769-162868 GCA_023375785.1 Penium margaritaceum | reverse complement strand
CTCCTCCTCCTCCTCCTCCTCCTCCTCCTCCTCCTCCTCGTCGGACTCAGCCTCCTCTTCTACAGGGGGTGCATCATCCGCCTCATCCCCTGAGTATCCCATGGCATCCACGTTTGTCCGACAGGAGGCCCGCATGCGACACTCAGCGTCTAGCTCCGAGACGCGTGTGGCCACCATGTGCTCGGGGCTTGGAGCCTCCATGTTTGGGCATGCCCGCTATACATGGCCCTGCTTTCCACAGCGGGCACAAATTCACCATTTCTTCTTTGCATACCTGTCCAAGCGCACGGTGGCTGGCCGCCCGCGCCCGCAACTTGAGCCTGGCTGCTTCCACTTAGGCACTGCCGGCTTCACCTGCCGCACCTATGGCAATGGGAACGGGGCATTGTAGGTCCGCTTGTAGCTCAGGTTCAGGTATCCGAAATCAACGTACGCTACGGGGTTCAACGCGTTCTCCTGCAGTAGGCTACACGCGTGCGGGCACGGCACCCTATACTCCCGCCAACGCCCGCACGAACAGTCCTTGGTGGTGAGGTTGACGTCGCGAGGAGTGCCGTTACGACGCGTGGCTGTGCCACTGTGCCATGGTCCCGTCTCGTCGCCATCCAGGGCGAGTGAATACTCTCTGCTGCGGTCGCAGTTGTGCTTCACCTTGAGGTACAATGCAGGCATGACGCTGCCCTCGGCGTCGTGTGCCATCCTGCATTGAATGTGCCACAATCGCTGCACAAACACATGTAGGTTCACGAAACAAAAATACGAGTAAATCTTCCTGAGCTCCACCACCTTGCCATTGAGAGACTCCGGGAGAAACCGGGAAGAACAGCCTGCTCCAGCGCTCCTTCGGGATACCGGGCTCTCCATTCCCACCCAGCAGGTAATCAATTGCCCTTGGCACTGTGGCCACATCTCTGCCAGGCATGCGTCCCAGTCCGCCTGCATCGTCACGTGCGCCAGGTTCCAGAATAGTGCACCCGACCTGCCCTAGCACTTGGACTGCACTTTGCGCATAAGGTGCCACGTGCCGTACGTGTGGGTGGCCCCGGGCAGCTTGGCCTCAATACCGTTGGCCAGTCCCTTCTCGCGGTCAAACATGACCGTTGTTCCAATGTTGTGCGGCCGTGGGGTACGCTGCTGCCACCAACTCACAGAACCAGCTCCATTTGCACTCATCGTCCCAGGACACCAAGGCATACACAGCGGGCATTGTGTTGTCATTTGCGTCGAAGAATTGCATGATGAGGAGTACCTGCTTGTGGCCGTTTTTTAGATGTGTACCATCCATGACGAGGACCCGTCTGGTGTACTCAAAACCTCTCCTGCAGGCCCCGGGTGCAATGAACACTCGATTGAAGGCGCCCGTCACACGGTCTTTCTCGGCTTTGGCGATGGCCAGCAGGTCAACCCTCAGCACCTGCATGAGACAGCATAATCCACATGTTCAATCCCTAAGCTATCACATACCTGAGTTGTTAAAATCGTGTAGACTAAACCATTGCAGGATAACGTACCTCGTCCAGGTAACCTGGGAACATGCTCCACGAGTCCAACTTCTTGCCGTACATCTTCTCCAAGCACAATTTCTTCACACGGTAAAGGGTGGTGTAGGGGACCTTTGTCTTGGGCACTTCTGTCACGACAGCTTGCAGCACCTTGGGCTTCACACATGGGTCCTTCGCGATGGTGCTCTAAATATGCCGTGCAACCCATCTCATGGAGCGCACGGGGTTACCCCGGCCGAGGCTGGGGTAACAAAGATAGCCATCCACGAACGACGTGATGTTGACTGCTCCGGACTTCTTGCTGAACCCGGCACGAACGATCCACGGGCACTTCTTCGTCGCATACTGCTTGCACCGCGCCACAAAGCCAGTGCGGTCGCTTTTCAACCACCTCAGTGCCATGCGGTTGTGAAGCGCATACTCTTCCACTGCGGCTTTGCATGCGGCCATGTTCTCAAATGTTGAACCATCAGGGAAGTCCACCGCAGCCTTCCGCTTCTTCGGGGTAGCACGTGGGGTGGGGTCCGAGATGCAGGCAGAGGCAGCCTTCGCCTTGGCATTGGCTGCCTTTGCCTCATCGTCAGAACCGACGGGCGTGCCCTTGGTCGAGAGCACACGCCCGCCTACACGGGACATCCTGAGAGGACCCTCTGCTTGAGGGCATGGGGCCCCGTCGACTGCAGGGGGCGGTGCATCATCGTTGTCGGCTGTGGGTGTCTTGCGCGTCAAGCACGGATCATCTGTCAAGTCGTCGTTGCTGTCGTCCGGTGGGAAAGATGACGTTGTGAGAGCTCTGCCACCTCTCTCGTGTGTGGTCCCCGCCATCGGGAGACATCATGGACACCTTGTTCATAAAACTTGGCTGTATATAACTGGGATATCACGGTCGTCTCGCATGCACCGTCACTTAGGCCGCCACGGGCACGAGGAACATAATCGACGCTTTGATGCACCACAATACACTGCAAGGCAAGAACCCCCCACCAGCCGCTACTGTCGATGTGGATCAAACGATGTTTTCCGGCGTATGGTACGACTGGAAAACCTAGGAAGCAGGTTGGGGCAGCATCGTTGTTGATGCAGCGTGCTGGCTTCCACGCTCGTTGCTTAAGTCAGCTGCCCCCTCAGTCTGCTACTCTAGAGTCTAAGTCTGGAAGCTCTCTATTTGTTACTCAAAAACGCGCGCGCAAGTGTTAGCGCCAGAAAGCAGCTGAAAACTGAAAGTAACTGGTTAGGAATGAAGAATGAGCAACAATGGGAGACCCCTCCAAGTTCTAGCTCCCCCCCACTAGTGTAGAACTTGTTACTCAGCTAACCAGCCAATCAGAAAATAGTCCTAGACCTATCTTCTGGCAAGCAGGGTTTTCTCGGTGAGCCCTGCNCAGCGTTGTTGATGCAGCGTGCGGGCTTCCACGCTCGTTGCTTAAGTCAGCTGCCCCCTCAGTCTGCTACTCTAGAGTCTAAGTCTGGAAGCTCTCTATTTGTTACTCAAAAACGCGCGCGCAAGTGTTAGCGCCAGAAAGCAGCTGAAAACTGAAAGTAACTGGTTAGGAATGAAGAATGAGCAACAATGGGAGACCCCTCCAAGTTCTAGCTCCCCCCCACTAGTGTAGAACTTGTTACTCAGCTAACCAGCCAATCAGAAAATAGTCCTAGACCTATCTTCTGGCAAGCAGGGTTTTCTCGGTAAGCCCTGCCAGACGCCCGACAGCCCAAAACCCAGGCGTCGTCCGTTTTGCCTGAAAACTGGACCATACCATAATATCGACGCTACGAATGTAGTCGTGCGGTCAGAATCAGCTAGAAGAATAGTAGCAAAGAGTTATGGCTGCCCGAACCCAGGCAGTGCCTACGACAGTCAGTGACGCCAAACAGGGCCACACAGCAGGAGACACACACCCTAGGCATAGCATGACGATGCAGACACAATGCCACAACCAGAAACAGAGTTGAGTTCATGGAAACAGCATCTCCAGTGGCAGTGACCGCCGACGGCTCGACCACCGCGGAGGCCTGCCGATGGAGCTGAGCGCATTGCCATAGGGAGGAGGCTTCAGCAAACACTGCGTGGGTCTCAGCACGCGTCGACTCCACCGCGCAACACTCCAGCAGCGTCGAGTCTCGCCATCAATTATCTGCACACCGATGTACACAACCGGGAGGACACAACAGAGTACAAATGAGAGATGCGCAAAAACCAACACTCCCCCATGACTCAGACGCGTAGTGGACATGTGCGAGAAGAGACACAGACAACAACCAAACTCCCCTAGACCACGCAGAGATGCAAGCAAGGACAAAGAGAGCAACCCACGGACGCATGTCAACCGAACTCACAGCCTTCTTCAACGAGTCACGCTTCAGTTCCTTGGTCAAGAAGTCAGCCAACTGTCGTGCTGTCTCAACCCACACGATGCTGATGCTGCTGTCAGGCAACAACGAATGCACATAGTGATACTCAATGTTGATGTGCTTTGTGCGTATGTGATGCACGCCGTCATTGTCAGCGATGGCCATGGCACTCTCATTGTCACAATGCAATGTGATGGATGCGACAGGCTGACGCAACTTGGACAACAAACGACGTAGCCACACACTCTCACATGCGCCTGAGCCAAGAGCCACATACTAAGCCTCAGCAGTGCTACGTGCAATGCACCCCTGCTTGCCACTGCGCCAGGACACAGCTGTGCCGCCAATCGGAAAGATCTAGCCTGTGCGACTCTTACCGTCCGGACTGCCGGCCCAGTCACTGTTGGTGTATCCCACCGCAACCACAAACGGCTGACGACGGAACATGAGACCTCGCCGAGGATTCGAGACAACAAAACGCAGTACTCGGATCGCAGCCTCGTAGTGGAGGTGACGCGGCTCCTGAGAGAATTTGGCCAGGAGGTTGACGGCGAACGCGATGTCTGGGCGTGTCATCGTCGCCAGGAACATCAGTGACCCGATGACTCGTAGGTACGTGGTCACGTCAACTGGCTCCCCCACGCTGGCTGGGTCGGGACTCTTCAGCTTCACCTAGCCATCGGGTGACATGGGTGAGGATTCGATCGGCACGAGCGGCAGGTCCTCCGCAAAGCAGGTGGACAGAGTCTGCACATAGATGGCCTGGTGGATGTGCAGGACGCCCTGGGAGCGATCATGCTCGAGCTCCATGCCCAGGAAGACTCTGGCGCATCCGAGATCCTTCATCTGGTAGGCAGTGTACATAAGTCCTTTACGCGCTGGATGGCAGCCGTGTCTGGCGACGCGATGAGGAGATCGTCAACGTAAACCAGAATAGCGGCAACAGTCTGGCCTCGCGGACTGACAAACAGTGCGGGGTCAGCTGTGCTGCGCTGGAGTCCGCCCCGAAGGAGCGTGCTGCTCATTTCTTGGTTCCAGCACCAAGGCGATTGCTTCAGGCCATAGAGGGCCTTACGCAGTCGCCAGACTCTCCCAGTGCCGTCGTCGAAGCCTGGGGGCTGCACCATGTGGAGCTCCTCACCCTCCAGTGAGCCATGGAGAAATGCGTTGCTCACATCCATCTGATGCAGCTCCCACACATGCTGGGCGACCAGGCTGAAGAGCGCCCGGCTAGTTGAGAACCGGCCAACTGGGGCAAAGATCTGGTCGTAGTCGACCCGAGGAATCTGGGCAAACCCCTTGGCTGTAAGGTAGGCCTTATACTTGTCCAAGGACCCATCGGGCTTCCACTTGCGCCGAAAAACCCACTTGGCGCCGATGGCCTTCCGACCAGGAGGAAGGTCCACGAGGTCATGCACATGGTGCTGTCAGATAGCAGCGAGCACATTGGCACAGGCGGCGTCCCAATGTGCGGCCTCAGGAGAGGCTCGTGCCTCGCGCAAGGTGGCTAGGTCCTCCGGGCGTGCTGTGGAATGGACTGAGAGAGCGTGTGCATCTCGAGCCCCTGGTGGGATGCGCGTGAGTGCAGCCACGACAGCATGCCGATGCTCGTGATAGAGCATGGCGTAGCCCAGTGCGGAACCTGGGTGAAGGTCTGCAATGATGGCCGAGGTGGTCAAGCCGAGGGCCTTGGTGCCAGGGTCCCCACTCACGACCGTGGGAGTGGAGGAAACACGTGGAGCCACGGGGGGTCAAGGCGCCACGGAGCGTGGTGCGATGGTCCACACGCTTGTCGACGGTCTGGGTCAGAGGCTGCCGCCTGGACCACGTGTGTAGCGTGGCAGGGCAGGAGATGGCACTGAGTCCGATGGGCCAATGGAGGCAGACGGGGTTGCTGGCCCGGAGGGGCCAGCGGATGCAACCAGGGCAGCTGGCCCGGATGGGCAGGGGGACACGATTGGGGCTGCTGGCCCGTAGGGACTGGCGGGCACGTCAAGGACTGCCAGACCGAAGGGGCCAGCAGACACGACTGGGACTGCCGGTCCAGAGGGGCCAGCGGACACGACTAGGGCTGCCGGTCCAGAGGGACCAATAGACAAGACTGGGGCTGCTAGTCTGGAGGGACTGGCGGGCGCATCTGGGACTGCCGGACCGGAGGGGCCAGCGGACACGACAGGGGCTGCTGGCCTGAAGGGACCAGCGGACGGGTCTGAGCTGCCGGCTCGGAGAGACCAACAGACACGACTGGGGCCCTGGGCTCGGAGGGGCCGGCAGTCGCGACTGGGGCTCCTGGCTCAAAGGGACTGGGGGATGTGTCACCCGAAAGCGACAGGACGGAGGACGGACTCACTCCCCCACGCATCGGGATAGATATAGACGGGTCGGAGTGAATGAGGTCACGAGGAAACAGGTCCTCGAAGAAGAGTGCATCCCGGGACTCAATGATGTAGTGCCGGGAGGGATCCCACAAGCGCCAGGCCTTGGACTGACAAGAGACACTGAGGAAGGTGCAAGGACGTCCGCGAGGGATGAGCTTGCCGCCCTGCTGCGGGGCGGGCAGCCACACCACGACCATGCAGCCCCAGACGTAAGCCGGGCGGAGGTCAGCGCGCTGACCGCACCAAAGCTGGTAAGGCGTGGACTGGCGGGGAAGGGGACTGTGGGGAATCCGGTTCCAGACCCAGGTCATGTAGGCCATGGCTTCAAAGGAGAAGCCATCAGAGAGACCGGACTCGACCCGCATGGTGCGGACGGCGTCGGCCATGGTACGGTTCCATCGTTCGGAAGCACCGTTGTGGGCGGGCGTGTAGGACGCGGATGTCTCATGGTGGATGTCGCGTGAGGTGAGAAAGGTCGTGGCCTCGCCCATGTACTCACCACCGCGATCGGAGCAAAAGCGGCAAAGAGGGCGGCCACACTTGCGCTCCGCAAGGACAAGCCAGTCCTGGATGGTGCAGACGACATCGCTCTTCTGCCAAAGGTTGAAGACCCAGCGGTAGCGAAAGTAGTCATCAGTGAGAGTGAGCACATAGCGGCCGTGCTCGCTGACAGACTCGGTGGGGAGAGGGCTCATGACGTCCGAATGGACAAGGTCAAAAGGGGTTGACGCACGGGAGGAAGATAGAGGGTACGTGGACCGGTGCATCTTCCCCTGAGCGCAATCAATACACTCGGTGGGACACAGGAGGGGGAAGGTCTCCGGGTCAAGGCCCTTGGCCGGCTAGGTGTGGAGCATGTTGTCTGCGGCGACAGAGAGGATGTGGCAAAGGCGGTGGTGCAAGAGGCGAGTGTGCAAAGGGGAAAGCGTGCTGGTGACAAACACATGCCCTGTGGCGGCCGACGGGGAGGAGACGCAAGGGGAGGAGGAGAGACGGGGCACATGCCACAGGTTGCCACGGGCGGTGGCGTGCACAACAACGAGACCAGATGGAAGCAGCGACATAGTGCCAACACCATGCAAGTGCACAACGTCCATGCTCATGCGGTCAAGTGCAGTGACGGATAGGAGGTTGAGCTCGAGACCAAGGATGAAGAGGACATCGGTCAGTAAGACGTCACCGGCAGGACCACGGAAACAAACAACGCCAACACCACAGACAGGCAACACCTGTCCGGAGCCCGTCCGGACACCGGAGACATCGCCTACAGGACCGAACATACTAAAGGCCTCACGAGAGGCCGTCATGTGATGCGTGGCCCCGGAGTCGATGATCCACGTCTCAGCAGGGACCTGGACCAGGGTCGCAAGATCACGAACGGTCACATGGCAGCAAGCAAGGGACGTGGACGTGGTGAAAGGAGGCACGAACCGAGACTGCCAATCGTCAAGCCATGCAACGTCGTCACAGGAAGGGGTAGAGGAGACCACAGGAGACGATGCGATAGACAAGGAAACGGGACACGACCGTAGATCAGTCTGAGTCATGCAAGGCGGGGCAGGAGAGCAGGAGGTGATGCATCTCGCACTTCCTTGGGGAGGAGGGCGAGTCAGGCCGAGCTGGAGCGCAATAAACTGCTCCAGTTGACACTCACGGGAGGACGACCCAAGAGTGTAGACCGAGTGCGGAGTGACGGCACCTGAGCCTGGGTAAGGGAAGGACAATGCCGGCGACGGGAACGGAGGCGCCGACGGCTGTGGGTAGTACTGCTGCGGCACGGGTGTCTGCGGGACTGGCGGAGCTGTCGGAGGGGCGGAGCTACTGGGTGAGGTTGAAGTGTCAAGGCCAGTAGCAGCGACAGCGGCAGAGGCAAGACGGCGCTCACGCTGGCGACGCATGGTGGCGATGACGCGCGCCTCGTCCGTCGGGAGAGGGCACGTGTACCACCCGTGTCCGGGCTGGCCACAGTTGTGGCAGACCGAGCCACCACCGCTGGACCCAGTCGACGGCTGCTACCGCTGCTGTTGCGAAGGATTCTTGCCTTTCTTGTTTGAGCTCTTCTTCTTCTTCCCCAAAGACGATGAGGTAGCTGCAACGGGGGAGGCGACGGCCACGGAGGCGACGACAGGGGAGGCGACGGCAGGGGATGCAAGAGCCTCCGTGCGATGGAGCTCGGACTCATGGCGAGCTTCCTCAATGCGGAGGAAGAGCTCGTATGCCCAAGGCATAAGGGTGCCATGGGCCGCCATGGTGGAGAGGACGTCCTAGGGGTAGGGCACGAAGACGTCCGCGTACGCGCTGGTGGCGTCGCGCTTGATGGTGATGAGCGCGGACAGAGGAGGTGGAGCAGATTTGCCGAGACGACAAAGGATGTCCTCCGCCCACTGCCAGTAGGCAGTGACCGTCTCGGTCTCCCCCATGTGCAGGGAGTTGAACTCTCGGAGCAGACGGCTGATCTCAGTGTCGCTGGATAGGCAATAAGGCCTGGTGAGGACGTGCCATGCTGCTGCAGGGTCTGGGATGTGGCGAGAGGTGAAGTCGTCGAGGAAAGGCTTTAGGGCCAGGCGGGAAGATGGAGGGGCAACTGGGACGAGGGCACGGATGGTGCGACCAGCGTCATACAGCTGGTCGGCCCGGGTGGAGTCATAAGGGAGGGTGTAGTATGCCAAGAGGCCCTCACCTTCCGCCCAAATCCGGAAGCTATGCTCCCAGCTCCGGAAATGCCCGCCGGCCTCAAAGTCTCAAAGTCCTTTTGCCTGCGGCCGGCGCCCAGAGTGGGGCCTAGGACGGAGGTCACTATCTGCCGCTGGCGCTGGGTCTGCTGCTGTGCCAGGTAGTACGTGGCAGCAGACACAACTGGGCTGGCGTACCCTGGAGGGATGAACGGCGGCTGCCACTGGTGGCAGTCAGGGAGGCTACTGGTTGTATCGCTACAAGCTGCTGTGTCAAGGCGGCGACCTTGCTAAAGAGCGACGAGAGAATCAGGTTTGCCGCCAACGACACCAGTGGGCTGCTGCTACTGCTACTGCTATTGCTGCTGATGCTGCTGCTGTAGTTGCTGCAAGAAAGGGGGGATAGGGGTCCCCCCAACAGAGGAGGACCCCTCCTCACCTAGGCTACCAGCCATGGTTTGGTGTCCCTTGTTTTTTTCTTTTTTGTCTTTGTGTTGCTGATATCAGCAGTGGCTTGGGGCGGTGGAAATTCTACCCACCCCTTTGGTTGTCTTCCCCCTTCCCTTTCTCCCCCTCTTTTTTTTTTTGATGATGTCAGTAGTGACATCAGTAGTGACATCAGTAGAGGGGTGCTGACGTCAGCAGCGGCGGTTGTTGGGGCCGCCGCTACTGGTGCTGCTACTACGGCCACTGTAGCTACTGCTCCTGCTGCTGCTACTACTACTGCAGCAGTTGTTGGTGCTGCTACCGCTGCGGCTGCTACTGCTGCTGATGCAGGTGCTGATGCCGCTGCTGCTGCTGCTGCTGCTGTGGCTGCAACAACTACTCTCGCTGCTACGGCTGTGGCTGCTACTGCTACTGCTGTTGCTGCGGCTGCAATTGCAGCTGCAGCTACTGTTGCTATGAGCTGTTGCGGCTGCTGTGGCTGCTGCAGCCCGCTACTGCTGCTGCACGCTACTGCAGTTGCTACGTGCTACAGCTGCTACTCGCTGCTGCTGCGGGCTGCTACTGCGGGCTGCAGGGTGGGGGATTTTTTTTCTCCTTCTCGTCATTTTTTTTCGTTTTTTTCTGTCAGAGCGGGTAGCAGTCCGCTGTCTGCTGCCAGTAGCGGGCTGCTGCTCGCTGGCAGCAGCGAGCTGTTGCTTGCTGGTAGTAGCGGGCTGCTGCTTGCTGCTTGCTTGCTGTGAGCTGCGAGCAGCTGCAGTTGCGGGTGGGTGCTACCAGCAGCTGCTCGCTGCTGCTGCTACTACAGCAAGCTGCTACTGGAGCTCGCTGCTGCGGCTGTTGCAGCCTGCTGCTGCTGCTGCACCCTGTTGCACCTGCTGCGTGCTGCGACTACTGCTTGCTGCTGCTGCGGACTACTGTTGTGGGCTGTTCCTGCGTGCTGCTGCTGCTGCTGCTGCTGCTGCTGCGAGCTGCTACTGCAGGCTATTGCTGCTATGGGCTGCTATGAGCTGCTACTTCTTCCTACTGATGCTGCTGCACGTACCTGCTGCTGGATGCTGCTACCACTGCTCGCTGCCGTTGCTTGCGGAAGCCGCTACTGCAGGTTGCTACTGCTGCGTGCTCGTGCCAGTCACTGCACCTGGATGACGTTGCACCGTGCGTCATCGCCTGCACGTGTCGGACGCCGCCTGCCGCTCACCTCCTTGTGTCACGCATGGGGGTCAGTGCTGCCAAAACAATTTCGGCAGCATTTCCCCTGGCCCAGTGGCCGTGGGAAAAAATCTGACGCCGCCACCAGGTGGGTCAATGCTCCCGGAAAAATTCTGGCTGCATTTCCCCTGCACTGGCGCGTATGGGGATCCGTCGGCGTTGTCTGGCACCTGTTCTCCAGTCTTCTGCTGCTGTTTCTACGCTCTGGCTCTGACACCAAGCAGGAAAACCTAGGCAGCAGGTTAGGGCAGCAGCGTTGTTGATGCAGCGTGCGGGCTTCCACACTCGTTGCTTAAGTCAGCTGCCCCCTCAGTCTGTTGCTCTAGAGTCTAAGTCTGGAAGCTCTGGGTTTGTTACTCAGAAACGCGCGCGCCAGTGTTAGCGCCAGAAAGCAGCTGAAAACTGAAAGTAACTGGTTAGGAATGAAGAATGAGCAACAATGGGAGACCCCTCCAAGTTCTAGCTCCCCCCCCACTAGTGTAGAACTTGTTACTCAGCTAACCAGCCAATCAGAAAACATTCCTAGACCTGTTTTCTGGCAGGCAGGGTTTTCTCGGTAAGCCCTGCCAGACGCCCGACAGCCCAAAACCCGGGCGTCGTCCGTTTTGCCTGAAAACTGGACCATACCATAATACCGACGATGCGAACACAGTCTGCTGCTGCTGCTACTACTGCTGCTGCTGCTGCTGCTATTGCGACGGTGGCAGCGGCGGCTGCTGTTGCTGCTGCAACGGCGGCGGCGGCGGCTGCTGCTGCAACTATTGTTGCTGCTGCTGCTGCTACTGCAGTCGTTGCAAAAAATGGGGGGTAGGGGTCCCCCCAACAGATGAGGACCCCTCCTCGCCTGGGGTACCAGCCATGGTTTGATGTCCCTTTTGTTTCCTTTTTTTTTGTCTTTGTGTTGCTGATGTCAGCAGTGGCTTGGGGCGGTGGGAATTCTACCTACCCCTTTGGTCTTCCCCCTTTCCTTTCTTCCCCCTTTTTTTTGTTGATGACATCAGTAGTGACGTCAGCAGAGGGGTGCTGATGTCAGCAGCGGAGGTTGTTGGGACCGCCGCTGCTGCTGCTGAAACTGACGCTGTTGTAGTCGCTGCTGCTGCTGCTGTTCCTGCTACTGCTGCTACTGCTGCACCTGCTGCTGCTGCTATTGCTGCTACAGTTGCAGCTGCAGCTGCTGTTGCTGCGAGTTGTTGTGGCTGTTGTGGCTACTGCAGCTCGTTGCTGCTGCTGTGCGCTGTTGCAGCTGCTACGTGCTGCATCTGCTGCTCAGTGCTGCTGCGGGCTGCTGCAGCGAGCTGTGGGGGTGGGGGATTTCTTTGTTTTGTTTTTTTTTGTTTCTTTCTTGTCACAGCGGGCATCAGCCCGCTGTCGGCTGCGAGCAGCGGACTGCTGCTCGCTTAGCAGCAGCGAGCTGCTGCTCGCTGGCAGCAGCGGGCTGCTGCTCGCTGCTCGCTCGCTACGAGCAGCAAGTAGCAGGAGCCGCGGCTGGCAGCTGCCAGCTGCTGCTCACTGCTGCTGGTGCTGCAGCTAGCTGCTGCTGCAGCTTGCTATTGCTGCTGCACGCTGTTGCAGCTGCTACGTGTTGCGGCTGTTGCTTGCTGCCGCTGCGGGCTGCTGCTGCGGGCTGCTGCTGCGAGCTGCTGCTGCTGTGGGCTGCTGCGAGCTACTGCTTCTGCCTGCTGCTGCAGCTGCTGCACGCAGCTGCTACTGGCTGCTGTTGCGGCTGCTCGCTGCCGTTGCCTGCGGCTGCCGCTGGTGCCAATCACTGTACCTGGATGACGTTGCAGCTTGCGTCGTCGCTCGCAGATGTCAGGCGCCACCTGCCGCTCACCTCCTCGCGTCACGAGTGGGGGTCAGTGCTGCCAAAAAAATTCGGCAGCATTTACCCTGGCCCAGTGGCCGTGGGAAAAAATCTGACGCCGCCACCAGGCGGGTCAATGCTGCCGGAAAAAAACCGGCAGCATTTCCCCTGCACTGGCGCGTATGGGGGTCCGCCGACATTGTCTGGCACCTGTTCGCCAGTCTTCTGGTGCTGCTGCTAGGCTCTGGCTCTGATACCAAGCTGGAAAATCTAGGCAGCAGGTTGGGGCAGCAGCGTTGTTGATGCAGCGTGCGGGCTTCCACGTTCGTTGCTTAAGTCAGCTGTCCCCTCAGTCTGCTGCTCTAGAGTCTAAGTCTGGAAGCTCTGGGTTTGTTACTCAGAAACGCGCGCGCCAGAGTCAGCGCCAGAAAGCAGCTGAAAACTGAAAGGAACTAGTTAGGAATGAAGAATGAGCAACAATGGGAGACCCCTCCAAGTTCTAGCCCCCCCCCCCCCCACTAGTGTGAAAGTTGTTACTCAGCTAACCAGCCAATCAGAAAATAGTGCTACACCTGTTTTCTGGCCGGCAGGGTTTTCTCTGTGAGCCCTGCCAGACGCTTGACAGCCCAAAACCCGGGCGTCGTCCGTTTTGCCTGAAAACTGGACCATACCATAATACTGACGCTGCGAACGCAGTCGTGCGGTCAGAAACAGCTAGAAAGCAGTAGCAAGGAGTTATGGCTGCCCGAATCCAGGCAGTGCCTACGATGGTCCATGATGCCAAACAGGACCATGCAACATGCAACAAGGACCCTAGGTAGAGCATGACGATGCAGACGTGATGGGACGCGCTGGGCACATGCAGACAGCAACTGCGGTGACAGTGACCGCAGGCAGCACGACCACCGAGGAGGCCTGCCGATGGAGCTGAGCCCGTCGCCGGAGAGAGGAGGTTCCAGCAAACTGCGAGTAGACCTCAGCGTGCGTTGGCTCCACCGGATGACACTCCATCAGCGTCGAGTCTCGCCGTCAGTCATCTGCACACCGATGTACACAACCCAGGAGGACACAACAGAGCACAATGAGAGGTGCACAAAAACAAACACAGTCGTGCGGTCAGAATCAGCTAGAAGATAACAGCGAAGAATTATGGCTGCCCAAACCCGGGCAGTGCCTTCGACAGTCAGTGACACCAAGCAGGGCCACACAGCAGGAGACACGGACCCTAGGCATAGCATGACGATGCAGATGCAATGCCACAACCAGAAACAGAGCTGAGTGCATGGAAACAGCATTTGCAGTGGCAGTGACCGCCGGTGGCTTGACCACCGCGGAGGCCTGCCGATGGAGCTGAGCGCATCGCCGTAGGGAGGAGGCTTCAGCAAACGGTGCGTGGGCCTCAGCGCGCGTCGGCTCCACCGCGCGACAATCCAGCAGCATCGAGACTCGCCGTCAGTCATCTGCACGTCGATGTACACAAGCCGGGAGGACACAACAGAGTACAAATGAGAGATGCGTAAAAACCAACAGCACATGGTAGTCGTGCATGATGGGAGGTACAGTAGGTCTCGGGAAACCGGCAGGATGTGACACATGACAGGCTGTCAAAATCAGATACGAATGTGGTGGAACACACGGACTCGTTTCAGGAGGACGAATGTACAATTTGTTAAACTTCAATGATCCTTCAAAGAACGGACTGAGATGACGCAATGGGCTCTATCATATACAACGTGTTTCTACGAGCCAAAGTGTTGCATTATCGTATGTAAGACCTCCATCATGAAGGTGTCGGAGACCTAACGAACCACGTCAAATTGTTTCCAAATTACGTGTACGACCAGCCTCTGACGACAGTCGTTTCTACGTCGTCGCTGAAATGTATGACAAATATGTTAAAATATTGAAACATATGTCAAGCATGCCCATGACTCACACTAACCGGGGGCACACATGTCATGTCGTTTTCAAGTATGGACAATGCAGTTATTTCGATTCCGACTTTGGACACCGCAGTCGGTTCGGTTTTGACTATGGGCACCGGGGATTTATCAACCAAAACGATGGACATGTAACAACTCCGTCCTTGTGGATGTGTAGTTGCTGCATTTTTCTCCGTGGTCAAGACCCGGAGACATGTTCCGGGTTCATGAGGAGACCTGAGGTGACTCTGGTCAAGACCAACACACCCGGTGGGTCCTGCCGGTGCGACATGGAGACCCAGAGCCTTGAACCAGTGTGTGCATGTTGGGAGATCGTAATGTGTTGCCCGGTCCTTAGTTGTGTACCTTGCTCGTCAGTTGAGGCTCGGGCACCAGGACACATGTTCCTGTTGAAGTTCGTTGGTCACTCACATTTCTCTTCCCCTTGTCTCCACCTCCATGCACACACTTGTACAGATTGATTGACATGGCCTCACCTGGAGAGACGCCCAGCAACTCCACCATGGCTGACATCTTTGGCGTGCTTCTTCCAGGAGTGTCATCTGACACTTACATGCCCATAACTTGACCCTCATCACGTGTGGAACAAAATGCTAGGGCCCGTACACTCTTAACTGCCGTGCCCTGTATAATGCTTACCTTGAGTGCCTTGTGTGGAGCTGCACTACNCGGGTCATGGGGGAGTGTTGAAGTTCGTTGGTCACTCACATTTCTCTTCCCCTTGTCTCCACCTCCATGCACACACTTGTACAGATTGATTGACATGGCCTCACCTGGAGAGACGCCCAGCAACTCCACCATGGCTGACATCTTTGGCGTGCTTCTTCCAGGAGTGTCATCTGACACTTACATGCCCATAACTTGACCCTCATCACGTGTGGAACAAAATGCTAGGGCCCGTACACTCTTAACTACCGTGCCCTGTATAATGCTTGCCTTGAGTGCCTTGTGTGGAGCTCCACTACCCGGGTGCTGATCCTTGGGGGCCACCTTGTCGGGTTTTACCCGTGCAGTGGTGAGTAGCCACCACTTGGTTTTATGCCAATCGGTCGGGCTCGACCCCCGGGTGGCGGTGTGCACTCACTTGGGTGTGATGCCCGTGGCAAGTGCACGCTCACCGGGTGCTAAGTCTTGCTCCCTCCTCTCACTCTTTTGTCTTGGTTCTCTTGAGCTATTGAAGGCAAGCATTCCCACATCCATTGCGTCTATAACCCCTTGCCCGTGACTGAGTGTTCTCACATGCTCATCCTAGGAATGTTCCTAGCAACTACTAGTACAGAGCAAGTGTAACTCTCCTCCACTGCTCATCGATCCTCGGCACTCTCCTTGGTGCATCTCTTGCACCCGTGGCACTCTTGACCACTCAACGCCTCTATGGCGTGTGACTCTTGTCACCATACCCCGGCACCGAGCAGCAGCTTCTAGCAGCGTCTTAGTGCCTCACGCTGACCCGTTTGTAGCAGCTCACGAGATCGCGTACGGCTACTCCCCCGTCATCCCACATTTCGAACCTTCTTAACACCGAAGTTTCGCGGCTACTCGTGGTCACGCACACCTCTATCGCACCATCTCAGTGCAACCCAGCCCCCGCAGCACTCTTCTGCTGCTCTCGACAATTTGCAACTGCCCCAATCTCTCACGGTTGTGCACTGGCGAGCAGCCGTTTGGCGCCACCTTACTGACCCCGCAGCTCACAACGGCCCTCTTGCTGACCCCGCTGCCCCCAACTTCTCCCTGAACAGCTACACTGGATTCCCCACCTCTCGATGGGCCTCCAGACGAGGAGTTTGACTCTCCTCGTACAACAACAAGCCATGCCAACGACGGGTGGGAGGACTATCACCCTCCCTCTCCTCCGAACACTGACACCCCTCTGTGGTTCTGCATGCTAGAAGCTGACCACTGGCGCGACGAGTTAGCTGAACTAGACGAGAGGGAGGCTGCTGTACAAGAGGAGGAAATCAATCGCCAGGTGTACATAGCCGACGACCTCCCACTGTCTCCTCCTCGTCCTCCAACTATGCAACCGCCCACAGGCACACAGCCATCTAGTCCAGTATCACCTTCTAACCCCACATCAGTGTTGGCACCCACCGTAGCAGCATCTACTGGACCGTCATCTCCACCTAAGGTCCCTGGTGTGATCCCGGCTCTCCCAGTTCACATCGATTCCGTTGGCTTGGCAGGTGCAATCCTGGACGTAGCCGCAGGTGCAGCAGGAACCTTTGCAGCAACTGCCTGTGCTTGTAGGGCCCCTACTCAGACCGCTGTTGGCCGTGCCACTGAAGCCTACGCCCACTCAGCGACCTCTCTTACACTGCTCACCACTACAGCATCCAACATCGCCACTCAGATCACTACAGCAGCAGCATCTGTCGCCACTGCCGCCTCATCTACTGCCGACTCTACTGCAGCCGCTGTCGCCTCCATTCATGCGTCTACTGCATCGGCAGTTCTGACACCTACTGGAGTTCAGCGAGAGCTGACACCGCACGTCACCACGGGCGTCCTGGTGGCATCTGCATCTGCAACCATGGCGGGGGCTATAGTCACCGGGCTTCTCTGCCTCACTGTGGCAGTCGTAGGGTGGGTTGCCATTCTCTTCTCCTCAGCCATAGCAGTGGTGGCGCCCCTCTTCGCCTTACTGCCTTGGCACCAGTGTGGTGAGCAACTCCTCACTCCACACTCTGCATTGTGTCCATATTTATCTCCTTCTCTCCCTTCTCTCCCCACACTCCAAGCATGCCAGGACTAGAGGAAGCTATAGAGGCTCTTCAAGTCGCCCTTAGTGAGGCGCAAGCAGCACGATGCAAGGCAGAGGATGAACTGCATAGGAACAGTGAGGCACAGCACGAGCTAGCTGCCACAGTGGCGACCCTGGTCATAGACCGCTTGCGGGCCGTTCCTGCCCTTGCGGCTGTTCTTCCCTCTGATGACACTGCATCTACTGACTCCTCTGTGCCACCTAGCGAGGCTGTTCCCAGCTCCTCCTCTCCCGCTCTCTCAGCAGCTGCCTTAGCTCGGGCACTCCTACCCATGCGACATAGGGACTTTGAAACTCCACCACCATAGTTCACATCCAAACTCACCTTCACCTCCTGGGAGACGCGCTTCAGTGCGTGGGCCCAAGGAGAACTGCTGTGGGAATACTACTCACCCGCAAAAGCGCCATTCATTCCACAGCCAGCAAAAGCAGCTCGTGCCGTCCGGGCTCTCATAACCGTCGGCCCAGAAAGCCTACTTGACGACATTGGTACGTACAACGTAGACCCTATCCGCGGCACTCTAGCTGACCCTGTCGGCGCATACGCTCTCATCCGCCGCCGCAAAACGGTCACTGGGCATGCTGCCCAAAGCGCTCTGACCGTACAATTCAACACCTTGCAGATGCGCGCTGATAAAACAGCCGATGAGTACTGGGTACGGAGTCTGTGCCTGCTACGCGACTTTGGCAAAGTTGCGCCTGGTCCTCTGTCTGCCTACTTGTCCATTGTCGCTGGATTTATCCCTGAACTTTCAGACCTCTACCTACATGTCTCACGGGCAGAACTTGAGCGCCTTGCCTCCTCACCCCTCCCTACGGACACACCTCCAAGGATTGGGCCCCTCTACGACTTTACTGCTTTTCGTCTCACTGACTGGTGGAACAGCCTTCAGAACAAGCGCATGCACCGCGCTGCCCTTGCTGCCGTGACCACCTCCTCTTCCTCCTCTGCAGTTGCCTCTCCTCTCTCTTCCTCCACCTCCTCTGTAGTCTCCCATGTGACTCAAGCAACCGTCCGTGGTGGAGGTGGTGGCTCAAACCACAGCGGGGGCTGGGGTGGGGGCAGAGGGCGTGGGGGTGGACGCAAGGGAAAAAACTCCTCTGGTGCCCCCATCGGCTCTGAAATCACCTGCTGGAACTGTGGTGCTGCTGGCCACTCAGCTCCAAAGTGCACAGCCCCACGTGACGATGCCCGTCTGGCGTCCTCCATGCGTGCCCACTGGGCCCGCACTGGACTTACACCATCTACTGCCACAGCATCGGCGACCGTGGGCTCTCCATCCTCATCCACCTCCGCCTCAGCCCTCTCCACCACATCCGCACCACTTCAGCCATCTCCTTCACCTCCCAGTACTTGGGGCTGGATTCTGCCTCCTGGCGGACCTCCTTACCATGGACCACCCTCCTCCCACTACTCAGCACCGTCCTGGACGCGGGAGGATGGGCCCCCATCTGATCGCTCCTCCGACCGTTCCTCTGACCGCTCCTCAGACCGTCGTGACGAGGAGCGCGCCCTTGAGCGCCGCCTCATTGAGCTGCTCCACCTTTGTTCTCAGGGAGGTGAGAGTGAGTGGCCAATGTCGTGTGTCTGTCTGTGAGTCTGATGGCACTCTGTGGGGTATTGTGTCTGGTGGGGTGCAAGGGGAGATGCCTGATGTTCGTGATTGGATTGAAGATTGGCTGTCCCATACGTTTCCCACTCGTCTTGGCACATCATCTCCGCTGTCATCACGTGGCACCGTTGCCATCTGCCTTGTTCTCCCCACCACTCGTGCAGCACCAGGCCTCTGGATCATTGATTCAGGGGCCACCCACCACATGACGTCCTGTCATTCCTCCTTTGTCTCCCTTGGCCCAGTTGGCTCTGTTCGCTCTGTCCGCACTGGCTCTGGTCAGCTTCTCCCTGTTCATGGAGTTGGCGTTGTCAAGTTTGTCGGTCCTGGTGGCACTGTGTATCTCCCTGATGTGTTGTATGTTCTTGACCTGGAGGTGAGTCTGCTCTCTGTCACCACCCTTGATGATCAGGGCATGGACTTCTCATCTAGTCGCGGCATTGCCTCCATCTCTCTGCGCTCGTCTGGACACGTTGTTCTCCGCGGCGTGCGCTGTGACCGACTCTTTCGTGTGCCACTGTCCCTTCCCTCGTCTTCCGCTGCCTTTGCTCTTGTTCACGTGGCACCATCCCTGTCCCCCGCTCACACTGCACTCTTGCATTGCCGGCTGTGCCACCTTCACACTGCTGCCATTCATCGTCTCTTGCGCCTCCAGCCTGCCGTGGGCCTTGACCCCGCCACCTTTTCACCCCCATGTTCCACCGACTGTCTCGACTGTGCCTCTGGCAAGATGCACCGCTCCCCGTTCTCCTCCTCTTAGTCCACCACCTCTCATCCTCTTGAGCTAGTTCACGCTGACGTGATGGGTCCTCTTCCTCACACGTTCTTGGGTGGTCTTGGTCCCTATGTTCTTTGCTTAACTGATGACTTCTCCCGTTACCGGTGGGTCTTTGCCCTCCGTCACAAAAGTGATGTCAGTGACATCATTGAGGCCTGGCTTCCCCAGGCGGAACGGGCCTGTCTCCGCCCTCTGTGCGTGTTTTGCAGTGACCGCGGGGGTGAGTTCCTTGGCCCCACTTCCCGCTTTCTTGAATCTCGTGGGGTTCGACTTGAGTGCACCGCTCCCTACACCCCGCAACAAAATGGCGTGTCTGAGCGTTGGATCCGGACCCTTGCTGACAGTGTCCAATCTCTCCTTGCTGCATCCGGTCAGTCTCCGTTGTTCGCTTTTGAAGCTATGTCCTACATGACGTGGGTGTGGAACAGAGTCCCTCATGGTCCTCTTCCCCACATTGTCAATCCTTTCAAACGTTGGACAGGTTGCCGTGCTGATTTGCATCTTGCACGCGTCTGGGGTTGCCTTGCCTCTGTCTGGCTTCCAGTCGACCACCGCGACGATAAACTGTCCCCCCGCGGTCGCATCTGTATCTTCCATGGTATCCCTCCCTTTTCAAAAGCTTGGCGCTTCTGGGATCCCTCATGCAGTCGCGTCATCGAGTCTCGGGATGCTTTGTTCTTTGAACACTTGTTCGAACGCGACGTTCTCCATTTCTCTGCGCCTTTCCCTCCGCTTGGTCGGACTGGGGGTGGTCTAGCCTCTCCTTCTGGAGCCTCTAATCTTCCCTTTGCACGTTCCCCGGTCCCCTCTCCATATCCTGCCGTCGCATCTCCTTCTTCTCCTGGTGTGCACCCTGTCTCCCCTGTTGTGCAGTCTATCTCTCCCGCCGACTCTGCGCTGCCCACCTCACCTACTCCTGCTTCCCACTCCTCGTCTACTGACAATCCACACACCGCGTCTCCAGCGGTCTCGGCACACCCCAACTCTCCCTTTGTACCCGTCTCTCCGGCTGTTACTATGCAACCAACTTCCCCCGTCGACACTGCACATGTCACCTCACCAGTCCCGGCTGCATCCACAAAGCCTGTTCCACACGTGTCACCATACACACGTGGCAGTCGTCTCCGTGCTCTCCCCTCTCAGTCCCATCCTCTCGTTTCTGGTGACCCGGGCCTCCGTGCTCTTGGCCTTGTGACCTCTGGCCTGTCTGTTGCAGCATCCGTTGTCCACCCCAGCACTGCCCTTGGCTACTCCCTGATCGAGCAAGAGTTTCACTCTGCTCTCTCATCATCAGTCACTGGTTTTGTCGCCTCATGCTTTGCCACTCTTGGTCTCTCACCTCTCCCACCTGAGCCTGTCACAGTGCAGACACCGCGTGTAGCCACTGACTCCTCTCTATGGGAGCAGGCCATGAAGGCCAAACTCGACGCATTGTCAGAGCACAATGTGTATGAATTGGTATATCTACCCCCAGGTCGCAAGGCCGTTGCGGCTAAGTGGGTGTACCGTCAAAACATTCGCCCAGATAACACTGTGGAAAGGTACAAGGCACGACTCACTACAAAGGGGTTCTCCTAGATTCCTGGGGTGGACTTTGATGAGACATTTGCCCCAGTAGGCCGCTACACCACTGCCAGAGCATTGCTCAGGCTAGTCGCTCAGCATGACTGGGAGTTGGAGCAGATGGACGTCAACAATGCCTTCTTGCATGGCAAACTGGATGAGGAGATCTACATGGTGCAGCCACCCGGTTTCTCAGATGGCACAAACCGCGTATGGCGACTGCACAAAGCCCTTTATGGGCTTGAATAGTCACCTCGCTGCTGGAATCAAGAGATCACAGCAACCTTGGAAAAGGGTGGCTTCAAAAGGAGTCCAGTGGACCCTGCTCTGTTTCTCAGTCCCCCTTCACAGCCGTTGGTGGCCATTCTTGTGTACGCTAACGATCTTCTCATTGTGTCTCCAAACATGTCAGCAGTCTGTACGGCCAAGTCCCTCCTTCAAGCAGCCTACAAGATGAAAGACTTGGGGCCTGCTCGAGTCTTTTTGGGCATGGAACTCGAGCGGAACCGATCACGCCGCACTCTGCATGTGCACCAGGCCGCGTATGTTCGCAGCCTGGGGGAGCGCTTCCAGGCACTCCTCACTGTAGTTCCCTCTGCCTCTACACCCATGATTCCCACTGGACACTCACTGCTAGAGTCCCAAGATCTCTCTACATTGGGGGAGAAGGTTGACGTCACAGACTATCTCAGAGTCATAGGGTGACTGATGTACCTTGCCACCACCACCCGAGCCGATGTGGCTTTTGCTGTTAACTTCCTTTCCCAGTTCTCTCAGTGTCCACGCGAGCGACACTTGGAGGCTGCCCTGCGAGTTGTGTGCTATCCTCTCTCCACACCATGTGTCGGTCTCTTCTTCCGTGCGCAACCCTCTCTTGTGGTTGACGACTTCACTGACAGTGACTGGGCACATGACTCTGATGCACGCAGCCGCACAGGGTACATCTTCATGGTTGGCAGAACAGCAGTCTCATGGAAAAGTGGCAAACAAGGTTGCGTTGCTCGTAGCACTGCTGAGGCTGAGTATGTGGCACTTGGGGCGGGCACATGTAAGGCTGTCTGGCTGTGTCGTCTTCTCCAGCATTTACGTGTCCCCATTCGTTGCATCACTCTGCGTTGCGACAACCAAAGCACCAAGGCCATTGCTGAGAACAGTGGCATGCATCACTCACGCACTAAGCATATTAATGTGGAGCATCATTTTGTTCGTGAGTGCATTGCTGCTGGCATTGTCCGAGTTGCATGGGTGGACACACGTTCTGAGAGAGCAGACTTCCTTACCAAGCCTCTCAGTCGTAACATCTTCAAAATTGCCGCTCACGCTGTTGGTCTCGTCTGTCCCCATAACCCTGACTGAGTGTATCCCCTTAGTTCTCTGTTCCCATGACCTTGCATGTGTGTGGGGTGAATGCCCGCGGGTCATGGGGGAGTGTTGAAGTTCGTTGGTCACTCACATTTCTCTTCCCCTTGTCTCCACCTCCGTGCACACACTTGTACAAATTGATTGACATGGCCTCACCTGGAGAGACACCCAGCAACTCCACCATGGCTGACATCTTTGGCGTGCTTCTTCCAGGAGTGTCATNCCATGAGCTTGCATGTGTGTGGGGGTGATTGCCTGCGGGTCATGGGGGAGTGTTGAAGTTCGTTGGTCACTCACATTTCTCTTCCCCTTGTCTCCACCTCCGTGCACACACTTGTACAGATTGATTGACATGGCCTCACCTGGAGAGACGCCCAGCAACTCCACCATGGCTGACATCTTTGGCGTGCTTCTTCCAGGAGTGTCATCTGACACTTACATGCCCATAACTTGACCCTCATCACGTGTGGAACAAAATGCTAGGGCCCGTACACTCTTAACTACCGTACCCTGTATAATGCTTGCCTTGAGTGCCTTGTGTGGAGCTGCACTACACGGGTGCTGATCCTTGGGGGCCACCTTGTCGGGTTTTACCCGTGCAGTGGTGAGGAGCCACCACTTGGTTTTATGCCAAGCGGTCGGGCTCGACCCCCGGGTGGCGGTGTGCACTCACTTGGGTGTGATGCCCGTGGCGAGTGCACGCTCACCGGGTGCTAAGTCTCGCTCCCTCCTCTCACTCTTTGTCTTGGTTCTCTTGAGCTATTGAAGGCAAGCGTTCCTGTTGTGCTTTGTGCCGTCCCTGTACAGTTTACTGTGACCACTCAGCCGTGTCCATACTCGTGTACATCCCTGAGGCGGGCGGCCCTGGTGACACCGGCGTGACGACAGGCGGCGGACTACCAGCTTGGAGCTGGTCGACCACTGCACCAGAGCCCCAGATGCCACAGGGACTCTCTGTTGTGTCTTCTACATCTTGCAGGCGTCTTTCGGCAGACTGGCCCTGAGGCCTATTTGCATGTTTTTGCATTGTATGCTCACTGTATGTCAATGGATGCATGCATGTGACCAGTCGTAGCGTCCATCCTTTGATTTTGCACGTCTAGGTTCAGACGGCGTAGCATTCTGACATGTGTGCGCAGAGTTACGGCCAAATCAGTGGTTTTGGGCCGGTTTTAGGACAGCTCTTGGACTGCCGCGTGCGACACCCGCCGTGCGCCGCGGCAGGTATTTATGCCTTGGACCTGTCATTTGTCATTTCTCTCTGAATATGCTATATTAAAGCATTCTGACACTGTGCCTTGTGTCTCGAAGCCAAACCCTTGTCGTTGTGTGTACGACCCGTGATTGTCGTCACCGTCTGATCATGCACTGACGCCTGGTCAGCGGCTGTGTTGCTAGGAAGCTTCTATGCACTTTCTCATGGTGTCAGAGTAGTGAGACAGTTCTCACTGAGCTGCGCAGCAGAGACGCAGCAGAGCAGCAGCAGTGAGAGTCACCGCTGCAGCAGAGTTCCTGGGGTCTGTTGGAGACGGCTGGTCGCCGTCAACGCATTCCACCCACCACGTGAGATTGCAGCTGCAGAGACAGCAGCAGCAGCATATACTGCCACGCAGAGGTGCGTGGCGGCTGCAGTGCGTGCAACCGCCCTCCCACAGCCGCAGCAGCAGAGGCGATGGCAGCAGCAGCGGCCACAGCAGCAGCGTGGCAGCAGCGACAGCAGCAGTAGCGCAGCAGAAGCGTCGGCAGCAGCAGCACAGCAGCGGTTGTGGCGGCAGCAGCACAGCAGCAGCAGTGGCAGTCGCGGCGGCCACAGCAGGGAAGCAGCAGCAGTAGCAGCAGCAGCAGCACAGTAGTGGCAGCAACAGCAGCGCGCGGTGGCGGCAGCCAGCAGCAGCTGCAGCGCGTTAAGCAACCGCAGCGCGCAGCAGCAGCAGCAGCAGCGCAGCCGCTGCTGCCACCGCTGCACACGCAGCTACGCAACTTCTGCTGACAGCACAGCTACAGCAGCAGCTGGGCGGAAGCTGCTGCGCAGCTTTCGCGATGCTGTCGTGCGCCATCGCGAAGCGGCTCCACACTCACGCAGAACCGTGACAAAAGAAAGAAAAAAAAAGGGGAAGGAGGGGACGAGCTGACATCAGCATTGTTGATTGCTGACGTCATCAGGTCGTGCTGACGTCAACAACCACTTGCTGACATCAGCATTACACTTGGCCAATTTTTCACCCGGAAAGTCAAATGTTGCCAGCATTTCAAATCCTCGAGAAACGCAAACGGTTTTGAAATCCGACAAACTTGGCCTGTCGTCCCATAGTGAGCGGCGACATGAGTTTGCCCGACGACAAGGACAAGGGGCCAGGTGATCCCTCCCCCTCTTCTTCAGGGGTATTGAGCCCTCGCTCACAGGCCATTGCGGACCTGCGCAGCCAGCAGGATGAGCTGCATCGTCTGCAGCGAGAGCAGACTGACGCGATCCGCACGCTGACTGAGCTTCTGCGTGCTCAGTCCACGGCTCCTTCGCGGATTTTTGAGGGAGCTGCCGGCGCTGCGGCCTCTATCCAGCACTCGGCCCAGGTGCCTGTGACAGGTGCTCCGCCTGCTTCACCTCCTGCTGTGGTTTCTCCACCACCTGCTGACCTCCTTGATGACGAGCCATTCATGCCAGGCTTCGAGGATGACTCCCAGGAGCAGGAGATTCGTCTTTTACAGGAGCGCCTC
>SZWC01001391.1:123184-137695 GCA_023375785.1 Penium margaritaceum | reverse complement strand
CACTCGGCCCAGGTGCCCGTGACAGGTGCTCCGCCTGCTTCACCTCCTGCTGTGGTTTCTCCACCACCTGCTGACCTCCTTGATGACGAGCCATTCATGCCAGGCTTCGAGGATGACTCCCAGGAGCAGGAGATTCGTCTTTTACAGGAGCGCCTCTGTCAGCTACAGACGGGTACCCGACCTCCACCCTTGTCCCCGATACGACCGTCACCTGACTTCCCCGGTGATCACCCTCTCCCAGGAGTTTTTCCCGTCTCTCGCCCTCCTCAGCCTGCGGTTGCTCTCCCCACGGAGCGCCAGCCAAAGGACTTTGAGGCACCACCTCCACTGTACATCAGCGAGGATGGCTTCGACTGCTGGGAGATCCTGTTTCAGACGTGGGCCATTTCCGAGGGAGTGTGGCCTTACTAACACAGCCCATACCAGTCTACAGATCTAGCACAGGCGCTGAAAGCAGCCCGGGCCATGCGCCGACTTCTGTATGCCATGCCACGCGAGACTGTCGTCGACTTCCGCCCCTTCCTCGGCGAGGCTGGCACAGGCACTGGAGCCGATCCTCGTGGAGGCTGGGATGTGGCGTTGTCCCTACTGGTCGCAGAGATGCACGCCACGCGTGCATCACACATTCGTGCTTTCCACTCGCTCCATCAGGGGCCAGCGGAGCCTGCGGCAGATTACTGGCGATGCGCCATGGGTATCTACACGCGTCTGGGGACCTCAGGGGGCACACAGCTGTGGGCGCTTCGGACGATCATGCTCGGAGTTTGCCTGGAGTACACCGACATCTTCACACGGTATAGCGACGCTGCCCTCGAGCCTTTCTCAGCCACTCTGTAGCTGCTCCCTTGGGCGCATCAGCTTTTCCTCCAGGTGACATCGGCCCGCGAGGTTGCAGTAGCACATTAAGAGACTTCCCTCACTGCAGCAGTCATCGCATCACCACCATCTTCCCTCTTGCAGTCACCCTCATCCACCTCCATCACTACCTCATCTTCCTCCTCCTCTTCCACCCCGTCTACACCCACACAGACGCAGGGCGTTGCAGTAGCTGCCCAGGGGAAGAAGAAGAATAGGAGGCGCGGATCGGGTCAGCAGCAGCCATCATCCAGTGGTAACAGTGGCCGTTCCGTACACTGCAATAACTGTGGAGGCGCCCATCACTACACCAAGTGCCAGCAGCCGCTTGACTTGGCGCGCATCACTCGTGGGCTTCAGGCTGCCCATGCTGCTCGCACCGCGTCCGGCACGTCGCCCGCACACTCCTCTGGAGGCTTGGGTCTGACGTGCGGTCGCATGGGTCTGGATCACTGCTGCTCGCTGGTGAGGACGCAGGAACAACTGCTGTCGTGGTCGCCGAGCTTCGTCATCTTCTGGCCCTTTGCTTTCAGGGAGGTGCGAGTATGTTGTCATCGTCGAGTGGGTCACAGACTGCTTGTTCGTCCGTCCTCGTGACTCGTGATGACACCTGTGGGTGAGCACATTTCGCAAGTGATGATGATGGGTCTGACAGCACTGACTGGATTCATGAGTCTCACCTTCGTGATGTACGTCGTTCCTTCCCACTGACGGCTCAGCGTCCCTCTGATGCCGAGTGTTCCATTACTCGTTGTACAGTGACGTCCACCAGTCGTGACTCCGGTGGCACTTGGATCATCGATTCCGGTGCCACCCATCGAATGACGTGTCCTCGTAGTGACTTTGTGGTACTTGGTCCTTTCACGACTGTCCGTTCTGTTTGTGCAGGCTCTGTTCAGTCCTTGCCGGTCCACGGAGTTGGGGTTGTATGCTTTGATGGTCCGTCTGGCCCCCTGTATCTCTCTGACATGCTGGTTGTGCCTGATCTTGAGCTCAGTCTGCTGTCTGTGCGTGCCTGCACTTTGATGGGTCTCTCCGTTGAGCATACCGCTGATTCAGCGACTGTGACTGCTCTTGACACCCGTAGCATTGTCCTGTGTGCTTCAGTTATATATGATTTGTATCGCATTGCTCGGCCCTCCTCCCCTTGCTCTCCCTCCTCCTCTGGTTGCATTTTTGTCACTGGTGTTCTATCCCCGGAACACCAGCGGTTGCTTCACCGTCGTCTGTGTCACATGGACTCCGACGCTGCGTTGAAGCTCATTCGGACACAGCCTGCTCTTGGTCTTCACGTGGCTTCTTTTGAGAAGCCACCCAAGACCCACTGTCTTTTTTGCGCTCAGGGGAAGATGCACAGGTGCACTTACCCTAATTCGCGTTCCCGAGCACTGAGGCCTCTTGAGTTGGTCCACTCGGACCTGCTCGGTTCTCTCCCGGTCGAGTCCCTGTCCGAGAGGGGCCGGTATGTTCTGACGCTGACGGATGACTTCACCCGGATGCAGTGGGTCTACAGTCTGCGTCAGAAGAGCGACGCCGCCCTTGCGGTTCGGCTTTGGCTCGTGATGGCTGAGTGTCATTCTCGCCACACGCTACATACCTTTCGCTCGGATCGCGGCGGCGAGTTCCTCGGTGAGATGGACTCCTTCTTTGCTGAGCACGGCATTTTTCACCAGGTCTCCGCTCCTGCTACCCCACAGCAGAACGGTGTATCTGAGCGCTGGAACCGTACCGTGGAGGATGCGGTTCGCGCCATGCGGTCTGAGTGCGGTCTCCCGGAGTCCTTTGCCTTCGAGGGCTTTGCCTACATGACTTGGGTCTAGAACCGCCTCCCGCATGGTCCGCTTCCGGATCATGTTACACCGTACGAGCTCTGGTTTGGCCACCGTACTGATCTTCGTCTCGCTCGCGTCTGGGGTTCCCTGGCCTCCGTGTTGTACACCGAGGATCAGCAGGGGTCCAAGGTCTCCCCTGGGGGTCGCTTGTGTGCCTTCATCGGCATCTCCCCGCGGTCGAAGGCCTGGCGCTTTTAGGACCTCACTCGCCGTCGTGTCATTGAGTCCCGTGACGCGCTGTTTTTTGAGTCACTCACATACAGTGATCTGACTTCGATCACAGCCCTCTCTGCCACTCATGTCCTTTCCTGTGAGGGTCCTCGGTGGATGGGGGAGAACTCTCCGCCAGCGACCATTCCTCGTCAGGCTGATGTGTCCGCTCGAGTCCCCTTTCGGTCTCCAGCACTTGATGATCCGGGTATCATTGCCGTTGGTCCAGAGATCCCGCTTGTTCAGCCTATTTCACTCCCCACAGGTACCGCTGCTCTCACGCCTCCTCCTGCACCATCACCTGTGTCTACTGGAACCCCTGTTCCGGCGTCTGACCCAGTCCAGCCCACTCCTGTCCCTACGTCGGCTGACACTCCTGTCTCAGTGTTCGGGCCAGCCTTGCCTGCTGTCAGACCCAGCTCTGTGTCCCCCACACACGCATCTCCTCGCACGGCATCTCTGGCTGCCTCGTTTCAACCCTCACCAGCTGTGGTCGTACCTGTCCCTGTGGTCGTACCTGTTCCTGAGCCTGAGGTGCGCCCCTCGACCTCCGGTTACTCTCGTGAGCCCGGTGGCCGCCTTTGACCATTGGATTCCGGAGCTCAGCGAGCGTCGGATCCCGGACCCAGGCGTTCCTCTCGCAACATCGCGAGCGGTGATCCAGGCACAAAGGCCTTAGGCCTGAGTGTCCGCACTGAGCTTTCAGAGGTACACCCAGCGTGCCCCATAGGGCACGACCTGGTGACTCGCGAGTCCCATATCGCCTGTGACGCAGCAGCTGATCTCGTGGCCGTCAGGCCTGACACTGAGGCGTGTGCACTTGCCACGCAGAGTTCCCCCTCTATGGCGCCTGACCCGGGCACATTGAGGGAGGCTTTCTCATCGCAGGATGCTGATGCCTGGCGAGCTGCTTGCGAGGATGAGCTTCGTGCTATCCGAGAGCACAGAGTCTACGAGCTGGTCGACCTTCCCCCTGGGAGGAAGGCGATTCAGGTCAAGTGGGTCTTTCGCAAGAAGGTGAAGCCGGATGGCTCACTGGAACGCTACAAGACCCGCTTGGTCGTCAAGGGGTACTCTCATATTGAGGGAGTTGATTACACTAACACCTTTGCCCCTGTCGGCTGCATGACCTCAGCTCGAGCTCTGTTCGGTGTAGTGGCTCAGCATGACTGGGAACTGCACCAGATAGATGTGAACAACGCCTTCCTCCATGGCTCTTTGGATGAGGAGATCTACGTGGCTCAGCCACCAGGCTTTGAGGACGGTGACAAGGTCTGGCGCTTGCGCAAGTCCTTCTACGACCTCAAGCAGTCTCCACGGTGTTGGAATCGGGAGATCATTGGCACCTTGACTCGCGCAGGATACGTACAGAGCGAGGCAGACCCCTCGTTCTTCATCCTACCGACACCCGAGCTGTTCACCGCCATCCTGGTCTATGTTGATGACCTTCTGATTACGTCTCCATCCCTGGAGGCCGTGAAGGAGGCCAAGGCTATCCTGCAGACTGCCTACAGGATGAAGGACCTCGGTCGTGCATCGGTGTTTCTTGATATGGAGATCGTGCGAGATCGCAGACATCGGACACTGTTGCTACATCAGGCCCGATACGCACGAGTCGTGGGGGAGCGCTTCAGCGATCTCCTTGGTGTAGTGCCATCCGCTTCCACACCTCTTACACCCGATGGGCAGGATGCCCTGAAGGTGGATGATCCTACACAGCTGGGGGAGACAGTGGACATGACCTTGTACCTCCGTCTCATCGGATCTCTGATGTACCTGGCCACCACCACTCGTCCTGACATCGCGTTCGCCGTCAACCTCCTCGCTCAGTTCTCGCAGGCTCCACGTGCGAGAGCCCTTCACGCGGCTGTGCGAGTGGTACGGTACGTGGTCTCCACGCCGTACCTTGGACTCTACTTTCGCCGGCAGTGTTCGGTGGTCCTTGACGGCTACACTGACAGTGACTGGGCTTGGAGCCCTGATGGGCCCAGTCGTACTAGCTACGTGTTTCTGCTCGGTGGTACCGCTTTGTCTTGGCGAAGCGGGAAGCAGGGTTGCATTGCACGTAGCTCGTTAGAGGCAGAGTACGTTGCTTTGGGCGTAGGGGCTGTTGAGGCAGTATGGCTGCAGCACTTGTTTCTTGAGCTTGGGCAGTCAGTACCCGCCATTGTGCTGCGTTGCGACAACCAGAGTGCTCTCGCCATTGCGGAGAACTCTGGTGTTTTTCATGCTCGCACAAAGCACATTGCGGTTGAGCATCACTTCGTTCGTGATCTGGTGGAGCGACGTGTCATCTCCTTCATGTGGGTTGGTACTAACACGCAGCGTGCTGACTTCTTGACGAAGGCAAGTTGCTCGCGGAAAGTTCCTGGTGGCCATTTGTTCTGTTGGGCTTCGCCCCGTGCGTGAGAGTGGTTGAGTGTGGGATGTTCGTCTGCGTCTCATTTGTTTGTGTCACTCACTATTGTGTTTGTACCAGTGTTGCACGCATATGGACATGCGTACCATCGGGTCATGGGGGAGTGTTGTGCTTTGTGCCGTCCCTGTACAGTTTACTGTGACCACTCGGCCGTGTCCATACTCGTGCACATCCCTGAGGCGGGCGGCCCCGGTGACACCGGCGCAACAACAGGCGGCGGACTACGAGCTTGGAGCTGGCCGACCACTGCACCAGAGCCCCAGATGCCACCGGGACTCTCTGTTGTGTCTTCTACATCTTGCAGCCATCTTTCGGCAGACTGGCCATGAGGCCTATTTGCATGTTTTTGCATTGTATGCTCACTGTCTGTCAATGGATGCATGCATGTGACCAGTCATAGCGTCCGTCTTTTGATTCTGCACGTCTAGGTTCAGACGGCGTAGCATTCTGACGTATGCGCAGAGTTACGGCCAAAACAGTGGTTTTGGGCCGGTTTTAGGACAGCTCTTGGACTGCCGCGTGCGACACCCGCCGTGTGTAGGCAGGCCTGCTGGACTAGCACGATGCAGCAAGCAAGTGCAAGGAGTCAGATAAGGCCAAGACAGGCCATGGATAGCTTGACGGGAGTGAAAAAACGAGCGAAGAACGAACAGTCAAGTCACAACAGTGTGAGGTGTTGAGTGACGGGCAGTGAACGAGCGAGAAGCGAGCTCGCTCTCGCTCGCTACCCTCGAGCTGTGGGTGATCGAACCACCTGTCCACAATAAAAAGAACTCCCTACAAGCCTGTCAAGTTTCAGGGCAAAATAAGTTGTGAGTGTGCACCCTGCTCGGTGAGCAACAGCACCAAGAGTGAGCCTGCGACACGTGAGCATCAGTTTATGTCCACATAAATCCAGGCGTGTGTAGTCGTGCAGCCAGGTCACCACGGTGAGGTCATCAGAGGAGACGTCTCTCTCCGGTCAGTCACCTGCATCAGTGAGGTGGGGTGCAACGAGGCCAGAGGTCACTACGTGGTACTGTCACACACATCAATACTCCCCCATGACCCACAGCCGACACGAAATCAGACACTCACAACACGACACAGACGTCACAAGACGTGACACGAGACTGAACTGTACACAAGCATTGGCACGACACATCAATCAGGAGCGTCACGGGAACATAACAAACCAACAGAGTGAAGTGTAGTCTTGAACGCATTGCTGCTTAGTGCCTTCGTGAGGAAGTCAGCTCGCTGCTGTCGGGTGTCAACCCAGACAATCTGGACATCGCCTGTAGCCACACGCTCACGTACAAAATGATGTTCCACATTGATATGCTTCGTGCGAGTGTGATGCGTTCCATCATGCTCAGCAACAGCCTTCATGCTTTGATTGTCACAGCGCAAAGTGATGCAGCGGATGGGAACACGCAACTGCTGCAACAAGCGACACAGCCAAACACTCTCACAAGTGCCTGCACCAAGTGCGACATATTCGGCCTCACTAGAGCTGCGTGCGACACAGCCTTGCTTGCCACTTTTCCATGAGATGGCCGTCCCACCGACAAGAAAGACATAGCCAGTGCGACTGCGCGCATCTGCATCATGCGCCCAGTCACTGTCGGTGTAGCCATCGACGACTACCGACGGCTGTGCCCGGTAGCAGAGGCCCACTCGCGTAGTGGAAAGTGCACACCTGACGATGCGCAACGCTGCCTCCATGTGGCGCGCTCTCGGGCACTGGGAGAACTGGGCAAGGAAGTTCACAGCAAAGGGGACGTCTGCTCTGGTGGTGGTAGCCAGGTACATCAGGGAGCCTATGACTCGAAGATAGTCTGTGACATCCACCGGCTCCCCCAGTTTTGATACATCCAGAGTTTTCAGCAGCCTCTGCCCAGCGGGCGTCATCGGTGTTGATGCGGTGGGCACGGCCTCAAGGAGGGCGGCAAAGCGCTCCCCCAGGCTCCTCACGTACACCGCCTGGTGAACGCGAAGAATGCGACGAGCACGATCTCGCTCAAGCTCCATGCCGAGAAAGACACGTGCTGGACCTAAGTCTTTCATCTTGTATGCAAACTGTAGCAAAGACTTCACAGATGACAGTGCCTCTCGACTCGGAGAGGCGATCAACAAGTCATCGACGTAGACGAGGATGGCGGCAAACAGTGCAGACCGAGGTGTGACGAAGAGGGAAGGATCCACTATGCTGCGTTGGTACCCCCCCTTTTCAAGGGTGGAGGTAATCTCCTGATTCCAACACCGTGGTGACTGCTTGAGACCATAGAGGGCCTTACGCAGTCTCCAGACTCTGTCGGTGCCATCTGAGAACCCTGGGGGCTGCACCATATAGATCTCCTCATCCAATCGTCCATGCAAGAAGGCATTGTTTACTTCCATTTGCTCGAGCTCCCAATCATGGTGTGCTACGAGGCTTAGGAGGGCGCGAGCCGTGGTGTATCGTCCGACAGGAGCAAATGTCTCGTCGAAGTCAACCCTAGGGACTTGGGAGAACCCCTTGGCGGTGAGGCGTACCTTGTACTTGTCAAGTGCACCGTTGGGTTTGTACTTCCGACGGGAGACCCAGCGGCCGTCGATGGCCTTACGGCCGGGTGGTAGATCGACCAGCTCATAGACAGCATGGTCGTCTAGGGCTCTAAGCTCGTCCCGCATCGCAGCCTCCCATTGTTGTGCGTCTGGTGCCGTGCGTGCCTGTCGCACCGTGGTCAGATCAGGCGACGTGGGTGTAGAGGCAGTTACTGCGTGGCACTTAGCGATGCTGCCAAGAATGGCAGCATCAAGCGCGCGCTCATGTTCCGTCCGGAGCAGTGTGTAGCCGAGGACTGAGCTAGGGTGGACAACCCCTGTCGCCAAGCCCAAGGCATCCATGCCGGTTGGCAAGGCTGGGGACTGCGCAGGTTGGGACTGAGGACGGACAATGGGCACAGAGACACTGGAGGAGCGCGTCGGAAGGGCGCGAAGACGCCCACCACGGAAAAATGGAGAGACAGGTGCGACACGTGCCGAACGGGGAGGATCTCCGGACGACGGAGAAGCAGGTTCGGAACGAGTGGGCACGTCAGTGGGCGGACTGGATGGGGTCGTAGAGGACCGTGCAGGGGACACGGGCGGAACAGGTGAGGATACACCAGGAGACGTCGGAGCGCCAGACGCGCCCGATGACACAGACGCCAGGAACCCTAAGGACGGCGTGGACACGGTTCTGGACACCGGAGGACGCTCGGAGGGTGAAGGCTGCTGGGGAGATGCAACAGCAGGGACCACAGGGACAACTTCCCCCCGCAACCGACAGAGCGGCAGAAGGGGGTCAGCGGACGAGGGACGACGGAGGTCACGGAGAAAGGTGGACTCGAAGAACAAGGCATCACGGGACTCAACGACACGCTGGCGCTCAGCGTCCCAGAAGCGCCACGCTTTGGACTGCGCAGAGACACCCAGGAAGGGACAGAGGCGACCACGCGGGGATAGTTTCCCCACGCGGAGATCCTCACGTAGCCAGACAGACGCAACGCAGCCCCAGACGCGCGCAAGGCGAAGGTCAGCGCGCGTGTCATACGAGAGTTCAAACGGAGTGACAGTGCGAGGGAGAGGACCGTGGGGAACACGGTTCCAGACCCAGGTCATGTAACTCATGGCCTCAAAGGCAAACAAGGGGGAGAGGCCAGACTCGGACAAGAGGGTGCAAACACCGTCAGCAAGCGTCCGATTCCAACGTTCAAAGACCCTATTTTGTTGGGGTGTGTAGGGAGCAGAGGTCTCCAGACACACCCCTTTAGACTGAAGAAACCGGGCGCTGGGTCCAAGAAACTCACCGCCCCGGTCACTGCGAAAAACTCGCAGCGAGCGCTGACACGCGCGTTCAGCTTGCACCAGCCAGGACTCGACGACAGCACAGACATCGCTCTTCTGACGAAGAGCGAAGACCCAAGGAAAACGGGAGAAATCATCAGTAAGGCAAAGGACGAACCGACCGACACCCCCAAGGAACTCGTGAGGGAGGGGACCCATGACGTCTGCGTGGACGAGGTCAAGGGGGTGGGAGGTCTGGGAGTCAGACGAGGCAAAGGGAGAGCGATGCATTTTGCCTTGGGCACAATCAAGACAGTCAGAGGGACAAGGTGAAGGAAAGGTGGAAGGAGTGAGACCAACAGCGGGCTGGAGCTTAAGCATGCTAGAGATGGCATCCGTGTGTACGTGACCAAGACGACAATGCAAGAGCTGAACAGCGTCAGGGGAGAGAGAGGGTGCGACATGGACGAGGGAGGACCCAACAGAGGCGGCAGAGGGGGCAAGAAGAGGAACACGGTAAAGTTTGTCACACTTGACACCACGCAAGACGACACGATCGGACGGACGAAGACGGACTGTGCCAACACCCTGACTAGCCGAAAAATCCATGCCTTGATCATCAAGAGAAGGCACTGACAGCAGACTGAGCTCCAAAGATGGTACATACAGAATGTCAGGAAGAAACAACACTCTGTTGGGGCCAACAAAACGAACCACACCGACGCCCTGGACGGGAAGCAACTGGCCGGATCCAGTCCGAACAAAGCGAACGGAGCCGGCAGGACCCAACGAGACGAACGCAGAACGGACGGATGTCATGTGGTGGGTGGCTCCCGAGTCAAGGACCCAGAAGCCACTAGAGACACGGGTGCGAGGGAGGACGCCACAGGTAGCAACAGTGCCAACGGAGGGAAGAGACGAAGAGCACACAGAGAGACAGTGAGGAAGAAAGACAGACTGCCAATGCTCGACCCACGGGACAGACGTCGACGGTGACCCTAAAACATGGCCGGGGGGATCCCCACGCAGGACACTGTCAGTCTGACACGAGAGACCTCTGGCCAACGACGTCACACTCTCACCTCCCTGATCGCAAAGGTGAAAACGTTGGAGGAGAGACTGCTCCAACTGGTGCTCGCCGTCGACCGAGGGTGCAGATGACGGAGGAGCAGACCCAGAGGATGGAGGAAGCCACGGCGGCGCAAAGCAGGCAGGCAAAGGGGGGCCGGCGTACACAGGCACTCCATAGGACGGCGGCCATCCCCAGGGGTACGGGACTGACGGAGCGGGTGGAACACCAGCGGTGGAGTAGGCCTGAGCAGAGGAGGAGCTGGTGGAACGGGAACAGGTGCTGGAGCTGGAGTTGGAGCTGGCGGTGGAGGAGGAGGAGCCGCTGGTGCGTGCCCAGTGGGCACGCATGGCGCGGGCAAGGCGAAGGTCGTCAGGGGGTGCGGGGCACGTACGAGCAGAATGCTCGGAGGACCCGCAGTTCCAGCAGATTACCTCACCAGGAACACGAGATGGAGGTTTGTTCTTGGCCTTGCCTTTGCCCTGGCCACGACCGCGTCCACGACCACGGCCCTGTGAGGCAAGAGCTGTGGCCGTAGAGGTGGACGGTGAAGAGGAGGTGGTGGCGGCTGATGACGAGGCAGGAGAGGGAGAAGAGGAGGCAGTGGTAAGAGCGGCTACGCCGGCCACTGCTGTACGGTGTAGGCGTTTGTTCTGGTGGCTGGTCCACCAGGGAGCAAGACGCTCAGCGGTGAAGTCCCAAAGCGCACCCACACCAGGCGGAGACTTGGGGGGAACAGGCTGTGAGGCAAGACGCTGCAACTCATCAGCCTTGACGTCACGCAGGAGATCGGACAGTTCGGGGATCAACCCGTTGACCATGGTGAGGACAGCAGACAGTTGCCCTGGGGCAGCCTGGTCAAGCTTACGAAGCAGTTTGAGACCGCGGGCCCAGTAAGCATCAGCCGTTTTGTCCGCACGCATCAAGAGCGTGTTGAATTGAACGGTGATCGCACTTTGAGCTGCCTGACCAGTGACAGTATTGCGACGACGCAGCATGCTGTAAGCACCAATCGGGTCAGCCAGACGCGGAACGGCTGGGTCAGCGTTGTAAGTGCCAACATCGTCGACTAAGGTTTCTGGCGCGGCAGCAATCAGGGCACGGACAGCGCAAGCGGATTCGGCGGCATCAGGGGTGAAGGGAGCGACTGCTGGGAAAAAGCACTCCCATAAGCGTTCTCCCTGAGCCCAAGCGCTAAAGCGGGTCTCCCATGAGGAGAAGGCAAGGCCAGGTGCCAGGGCTGGAGGCTGGGAGAAGAAGTCATGCTGACGAGGTACGGCAGCAAGGGTGGCAGCAGAAGAGGGGTTTGCCGCAGATGAGGGGGCAGCGCTGTGTGCAGCAGATGGAGTGGACGTAGCAGCAGCACTAGTGCCAGCAGTAGCAGCAGCAGAAGGGACTGACACAGCAGGGAGACGCTTCAGCACAATGGCGGCGACCTCATCAGCAAAGGCCGCGCGATTATCATTCGCGACTTTAAGGCGATCTTCAGCCTCGTGCTGAGCCTCTCGAGCGAGGTTTAGCTGACGCTGCAGGTCAGCTATGACTGACTTGTCGTCACCAGGCATGGTGACGACGACGAGGACCTGCCTGAAAATTTTCGGCAGAGTTTCCCCAGCCCCAGTGGGCGTGGGAAAACTGGGATGCCCAAGGCACGTGGGAGCTGTGCTACAGGACAACCCGACCCCGATAAGACACACAAGCCACCACACAGAAGGGAGAGGCAGAGAACCAGCAGGAGAGGCAGGTGCACGGAGAACCCTCACGCACGAGGAGGAGGTGAGGGGGAGTGAAGAAGGGCGAAAAGAGGTGAAATAGCAGCGGCTGCAGCAGCAGAGAGGACAGAAACTATGGACGCAACCGGCACCACTAGGGCAAGAATCCCAGTGGTAACTGTGGCTCCCACTGTAGTGATGGCTGCGGTGACGGAGAGAGCAGCTATGACGAGGTTGGTAGCGGCCGATGATGCAGAAGCAGCTGATGTGACGGCAGTGGCAGTGAAGGTGCGAATAGCGGAAGCGGCGGATGAAACAGCAGTTGCGGCAGAGGCCATGGCAAAGGCAACGGCGGATGCAGCTGCAGCAAGTTGTGTGCCCAAATCTGCTGCCGCTGCAGCAATGGGCCCGGCGAGCACCGCTGCCTCAGTGTACGACTCCGTTGCTCGCCCTTCCAAAGTGGAGGCGGCGGCGCGAGACGCACGAGCGGCGGCAGCAAATGTGGCGGCAGTGGCAGTTGCAGCGTCTATGACAGCCGTGGCAGCACGCATGAGTGTGAGGGAGAGGGGAACAGCGCCCTGGTGCAGCAGTGTGTGCAAGTTTGATGCATCAGCATCTGTCTCAGGGACGGAGCGCTGCTGAACCCCCCCAAGAGAGTAGGAGTGTGAGGGGCTTACCGGGCGTTGTGCCGCACTTGCAGATGATGGTGCGGCAGTGTTGTACTCGCAAGAGTGTCGATGGCGCACTGGACCGTCCTCGTAGTGCTCACGGGATGGTGCCGCACCCGGTGTCTCGCGGTGAGCCAGTGTGGCTGTGAGCACCAGCGAGGTGGTGCTGTCGTTGCAGTCACGAGGGTGCAGCTGCGACGGCCGCGGCTGCTGCTTCTGCTGCACGCTCGGCTACACTGACGTGCAAAGCCGTGACTGCTGCTAGAGCTGCTGCAGCTGAGCGGGAAAGTTGATGCTAGCTCTGCTGCGGGTGCGGATTCTTGGATGGGCTGCTGGCTGAAGTGTTCAACAACCGCGGGCAGAGCATGCAGCAGCTTCAAAACGGGACTGCGGCTGCTATGGAGAATGCAGCAGCCGGCGGAGTTGCTGCTGCGGTTCACGGCGGGTTACAGGTGCTGCGCACGCCGGCTGTTGCTGTCAGCTTCTAGCAGACCCACAGCTGACGGGCGGAGCCAGCATATCAGGCGGCCGAATGCTCCAAGGCTGCTACCCGCGACGGCTACGGTCCGCTACGAACGACGGCGGGCGGAAGCCGTAGGACGGTGGGCCGCATGGCAGTTTGGAGAGGACATGCCAGCAGATCTCTTCGGTGCGCAGGGGAGAAAGCGCGCGAAGGGGATCACCTCACGATTTCGGCCCAGGACTGTGGTCGGCGGAAGAGACTGCCGTCCCACTTCTCGTCAGGCTGCTCTGATACCAGTAGGCAGGCCTGCTGGACTAGCACCATGCAGCAAGCAAGTGCAAGGAGTCAGATAAGGCCAAGACAGGCCATGGATAGCTTGACGGGAGTGAAAAAACGAGCGAAGAACGAACAGTCAAGTCACAGCAGTGCGAGGTGTTGAGTGACGGGCAGCGAGCGAGCGAGAAGCGAGCTCGCTCTCGCTCGCTACCCTTGAGCTGTGGGTGATCGAACCACCTGTCCACAATGAAAAGAACTCCCTACAAGCCTGTCAAGTTTCAGGGCAAAATAAGTTGTGAGTGTGCACCCTGCTCGGTGAGCAACAGCACCAAGAGTGAGCCTGCGACACGTGAGCATCAGTTTATGTCCACATAAATCCAGGCGTGTGTAGTCGTGCAGCCAGGTCACCACGGTCAGGTCATCAGAGGAGACGTCTCTCTCCGGTCAGTCACCTGCATCAGTGAGGTGGGGTGCAACGAGGCCAGAGGTCACTACGTGGTACTGTCACACACATCAACACCGTGCGCCGCGGCATGTATTTATGCCTTGGACCTGTCATTTGTCATTTCTCTCTGCATATGCTATATTGAAGCATTCTGACACTGTGCCTTGTGTCTCGAAGCCAAACCCTTGCCGTTGTGTGTACGACCTGTGACCGTCGTCACCGTCTGATCAGGCACTGACGCCTGGTCAGCGGCTGTGTTGCTAGGAAGCTTCTATGCACTTTCTCAGTTCCCACTGTTGTGCTTTGTGCCGTTCCTGTACAGTTTACTGTGACCACTCGGCCGTGTCCATACTCGTGCAGATCCCTGAGGCAGGCGGCCCTGGTGACACCGGCGCGACGACAGGCGGCGGACTACCCGTCTGGAGCTGACCGACCACTGTTCCAGAGCCCCAGATGTCACCGGGACTCTTTGCTGTGCCTTCTACGTCTTGCAGGCGCCTTTCGGCGGACTGGGCATGAGGCCCATTTGCATGTTTTTGCATTATATACTCGTTGTCAGTCGATGGATGCATGCATGTGACCAGTCGTTGCGTGCGTCTTTTGAATCTGCACGTCTAGGTTCAGATGGCATAGGATTCCGACATGTGTGCGCAGAGTTACGGCCAAAATAGTGGTTTTGGGCCGGTTTTAGGACAGCTCTTGGACTGCCGCGTGCGACACCCGCCGTGCGCCGCGGCAGGTATTTATGCCCTGGACCTGTCAGTTGTCAT
>SZWC01001391.1:56300-105914 GCA_023375785.1 Penium margaritaceum | reverse complement strand
ACGTGCGCGGCAGGGTTGGCGGCGGCGTCGGCGTGGCTGGCGGTGTTGGCGACGGCCACGGCGGAGGGGATGTGCAGAGGCACGTCGTGCCACGGCGAGACCTCGACGCCGCGGAAGAGCAGGGACGCGGAGAAGGCCGGTGAGCCCGGCACGCCGTGGCGCACCACCGCCCACACGTCCACGTCCGACGCTGACGACGCCATCGCTGACTTCCCTTTCCTTGGCTTCAACCCACTAGGTTTGGCTTGGTTTGGCTTGGCTTGGCTCGACTAGGAATAGGAGAAGGGAAGGGGTGAGGAGGGGAAAGAGTAGGGCTCAACACCGTCCACCTTTCCAGGAGGATGCCTGCCGCTGCCGTTGACGCCGATGATTACTCACAGGGTAGACAGGTTAGAGAGCGCGGAGAGGCTCGAGGTGATCGCCGCATTGACGGCAGACAAAGTTGTCGGCGAGCTGTCGCGAGGCTGTGGCTGTAGCTCCCCAGTAAGGAGTGCAGGGAAGCGGGGGCGCCATGGCCGCTGGCTACTGCAGCGTCCCAGACAGGACTAGGGTGTGTTCCAAGGCAACCGTGGTGGTGTAGGTGTTGGCGTCGGTGTTCGTTCGAAGCATTCGAAGGTTCAGATAGCCCACTGGGTTAACTGTGCGTCTGCCCCACCTACTACATATGGCGCCCGCAAGGACGGCAAAGATTCGGCATGCTCCGCTTGTCCGGGTGGCCTCACACAAACAGTAAGCGCAGCATGAACACAGTGCGCGCAGCATCCATTGACACTGCTGCCGTGGCCAATGCCGTGGCCTTGCTCGACCCACGGCCCATGACCAGAGAGACGTCCCATGTGGAAAGCCAGCGGCGACAGACAGAAGTCGCCACCAGGGATGGCACGACACTATTCAGGTAACGGAAACCAAACGAAAAGACACTTTTTTAAAGGCACACCTGCCATGAACGAGTGTGACTGATATACAGACAATGTCCTGAAATCTTTCTTGATGAGCAGTAGTGAATTGTTTCTAAGATCTATCGATTTGGGTATATTGGAAATCTGGTCACAAAAATGGTCATGGAGAAATTGCGAGTAGAGACAAAACGGGACACCTCTGTATTTTGGGCTAAATAACATGTAAACATTGATGACAAGTGTGAAGGAGGTAGAGTTCATAACACTAAACCAAAACAGAAATTCAGCATGGTTGAGGTCTTCGGCACGAAAACGAGCATAAAGCCTATGAATTTATGATGTAACTTTGGGATTCAACAAACCTCAGACAAAAGTCTAGAGATTTTCGAAACATTAAGGTGCGACCAAGCAAATATTTTGCTTCATCATCAAATCACTTCAATAACTTTTTGAAGGATGATGTGAAGTGTGACCATTTCTTTATTTTCGAAAGTGGTCCAAGGGTTCCTTTATTTCTCAAACAGAACACCAACCATTAATTACTTTGGCCAAATATCTATTGATATCTTGAGAAAATATTCCAAAGTATTCCAAAAAATATTCAAAATTAATTTCTCACAAAAACCGCATAAGGTTGACAGACTTACGTATGCCAAGAAAAAAACATTCCTCCATGTGTTAAAAACAACCTACGTGTTAGATCGTAATGAAAAAAAATAGCAAACATAGCCATTGGTAATAAAATCATTAGAATGAATATTTAAGATATTTTGTATTGATTCATACACCTAAAACATGAAATATTGTTTTGATTTTCAAATAATTTCTTACTTCTTTTCTAACATATGGCCTCATTCACTCGAATGAGTGTTACTGGTGGTATGTCCCTTAAAGAGATTTCTAAACTATGTTCAACTATATTCTTACATACATAAAGATTAAAATCAAACCAAATGTTAAACATGTTTTAACGCATGGAGAGTTTGGACACTAATGGGACTAACCACCTATACTCTAGCTTAATGCCCGCAATTCAACATAGCTTGATACATGCACTCTTCATGAGGACATGGAATGGGCCAAACATGTAGCATTGTCCCTAAGGTAAAAAAAAACTACTCTATTCATGAATTTCTTCATGCAATCATCCAATGAAGAGATTTTTGAAAAGTTATACTACAAGATATAATTACCTACAAAGATCATTTAATTCTATTTTGAATCTCAAATGTTTCAAAGTTTATAAGGAACCACTTTCAAAGGAAATGTTTCAAAAGTTCCACATTTCATATAGTTCTACGATGTCTACGAATTCATTCCACTCATTACATAATCAATACCATGTGGCTAACAAAACTTTAATATCTAATCCTTGAGCATGTTATCAGTTTTCTTGATCTGACCTTCACTCCATTGATTAGGAGGCCGTCAAGAATCGATTTGATACTTGTAGTGATTCATCATTTGATTGGTAGACGAGATGCATGAAAACCCTACATGGGTTAGTACAAATGACATCAAAGGCACCATGTAGTTTAAGCACTAGTTTTAATGACCAAATACATTCGTGGTGATGTGCAAGATATTGACAAAATTTTATTGATGTTTCAGACACACTACACAATGTTGTAAGCCATTTCACCCCCAACAAGTCGTTGAACACGTCCAACCATGGTTTGGTCTGTGCCAAAAAAACAAATGAAAACATGGTATATCTTCCATATTGACTTGCGTTGATGGAAATAAGCAAACAAACCTTTTTTGATGGATCTTTTGCTCGTAATCTTGTATAATTTATCTCTATCTTCTTCAATTATAACTCATTTCCATTCTTTCAATGTGTACACCTTACTCAACTGACCAACAATATGCATGTTATTGCAGTCATGTCCGTCTTTTATATGTGGAACAAATAGTTGGTCAATTTGTTCATTAATCATGTGTAACGTGCATAAGCTCTATCATTAGTGTATATGTCATTCTAGTCACATGGTCAGAGTGTCTTCTAAGATCATCTCGAACAACTTGTACATAGGTATACATTTAAGTTGACTTATACAATAAATGTCAAGCAATGAAAGATGAATTTCTAGTCTAAAATACATCATTTATGTCTATTTAAACACAAATTATATAAAATCTTTTGATTAACTCCATTTCCAATTGATGCTTTCTGTTGAAGTTTGAAGGCATGTAGACAAACAAATAAACACATTTTTCTTATATTTTAATGAACTTTTGTTCATGAATTCATGAATTAATACAAACATTTATTTCAAATTAGTTGCACAACTAAGCTAAGGTTTAAATTTTGTCATTTTTTACATTGTATAATGATGTGAACCATTGACACTCATTACAGAAAGGCGTTCAACACATAAACATACCTTCTACTGACCATGAGATATTACATTCTTCCATCTATTGATCCAAAAGTACATGAAAATGTTGTACTATCTATGTATGACATTAATACCTCTTTTTTTTTCTTAAACTACATGCGCTCATACAAGTGTCTTAAACATATCAAACAAGGCCTCTGACGAACCTCTTTAGCCCTTCACAAACTTTTGGAGTTGGTGGAATCACTGGAGCAATCAATTGCCTCAATAATTCATTTGTGTAATCAAATAGGTTGTCATATAGGATTTTGACCTATTGTGATAAATCAATTATGAACTATGTAGACAAAGATTTTAACAAGATAATCAATACAACTTTGAATCTTTTTTACACCAATCTCTTGATAAGCAACAAGCGTAAGATTCACATATCAAGATGCCATTCCATCCCAAAACATTGGCAACATATATAATAACAAATTTGTTACTGAATATATCCATTTTCGCTCATTCAAACAAGAATTGTAATGTGAATAGATATTTCTCTCTAAACATTAGCATCAAGAATGCTTAGTGGCTCGTAGTGCACAATACTACGCTCTCCTTATCATGTTCAGAAGTGAATTGTTTTAAAACGTGGGTTATGAGGAGTTTAGTAACATTTGTTACACATACAAATAAGAGGATATTGTATCTACATGGCTATGTTATCAGATTATTCCCATTTAATAAATGTGTTATCTTTTCTTGTGGTGATTCATTCCATCGTGGAAAATGGTGATGGGAATGGTCATGAGTATCATCCTATGAAATCTTGCCTTTGAAACAAATGACCAATAAATCGGCATGAAAGAAGGTTTCAAATTTGATACAACATTGTTACTTAATGGACATGGTTTCAAATAAAACACTCATAAAATACATGTCGATTGCACCAAAAATTCATAACGCAAAACGAAGTTATCGTACAAGATTATGCATAACATGATTTTTATGTAATTCCTCATCCAATGTCTTCCATTTTGCACACAACACTTCTCATACCACCGTGAATTTGCTACACAATTACCTTGAACAACTTATGTTAGGGGCTCAACAAAAACATCATCCATGATCAGCATGTGTTCATATTTGCATACTTTATAGCCCAATGCTAAAGCATTGAATTCATGTGATTTTCTTAAAATCATCCATGTGAAGTTCATATTCCTTTTATTTTAAATGGTTTTTCATATCATGTTAAAAAATGAGCCTTGCTATTAAGGCGCAGAATAACCATCCAAACTTCACCGACAACATACAAGGGACACATTTGATAAGCTTTCGACTCTGGTTTTAATACAAAGCAAAGCACAAAAATTGATTGCTTTGATTCATGAACAATACCAAAAGGCAGAAAAACAAAAAAAAAACAATCATGATGCAGCCATAAAACATGATTTTTAAAATGCAATGTAAAATGTTTTTTATCATTTAACGTAAAAAAATTTGCAATCATGGATATGTTTTAGAAATGGAAGTGGGCAATCGAATGGGTGAAGGAAAACTTGAAGAACTCCATGAAAGCACCTAGTCATATGCAATGAAAAAATGTTTGAGTCTAAGCTTAACCCAGAGGACAATGTGGGGAGCTTATGGAAATGGAATTCGAAGAAGTGATATGAATTGGATTATTTACAATCAATACATTTCTCCTTCATTGAAAGGTATATGTTTGACATTCTTGTTAATCAAGATGAAGAAACTGATCCACGAACATGCTCACTGACCCATGCTATGAAAATGAGGGAATCGCATACCTTTGTCAAAGTCACAACTTAAGGTTTTTTTAAGGCTCTTCTTTTTCTTCATATGGACATCCACCAAAATGATTGACACCATAAACTTTTGTCGCAAACATTTCACAAGCCAATGACATGGTGAGAGTAAGAACATTGTGAATGCAAAATACAAAGAACAAAGCAGTTATTTTATGAATACAATGCACAGTTTACTGGGAAGTTTTCATCCTGTGGTGAAGATTTGAAATATTTGCAAACATTTTCTCATGCTCTATCTTAGCATTATATAGGAAAAAAACGAAACATTTTTCATCTTAAATTATAAGAAGAAGAAAGAACAATGCAAGTTCTAACAAAGTGAACTCATGTTACATGACGTAAGTTTTGTTTATTCCAATTGCATGAACGTTTTTGGAAAAATTAAGGAAAGGAAGATCTTGAAACAGTTTTTTTTCCATGAAAGTATGTGCTACTAGAGACAAAATGGTCCTAGTGCATACAACCATTACAGAGTGTCATCCGTAATCCGTACTTCTAAGCATACCCAAAAGAAATGGATCCGTACCAAGAGACAATTTGAGTTCCAATACCATTATGAAAACGTCATTCACATCACTTCCCCTGTCATAAAGTCACAAGAACATTGGATTAAATGGGTGTGAATTCAACTTTTGGATATTCTATAGATTAGCAATGGTTACACATGCAAGAAGAACATGCCTAGCAAAAAATGGAGAAAAAACAAGCTAGTGGGATTCCATGAGGCATGGACAAAAAAAGGAAGGCTTCACACAAACTTAAATCTCAAGAATAAGTACAATCAAAAGGAGGGATCTTAGCCAATCATTGTAATTTTCCTTCGTAAAGTGCTCCATAATGTCATAAGCATTTGCATGTGACTTTGAGGGATTGTATGAGTGAACCCCACGACTTCTGCATGTTAACATGGTCGTGATATGCATGGTTCCGGACCCAACTCAAGGGTTCATCTATGATAGACACATCAGAGAAAGAGATAAACAAAGCACCTGACCATCTTCAATAGAAACTCTACTTCACTCAAGCACTTAATTCACACCCCATAAAAATAACCCAACTTAAAATGATGTTATGGAAAAGCCAAAATAGCCAGTATTAGTATTAAGCTAGACTCAACCAAGCTCAAAAGAACTAAGATACTGAAAGAGTTATTGCATGTACATTAAATGCAAGGTAAAATTGCTAAACAAGGAAGAGGAGCACATTCCCATTATTCATGAATCTTCTAGAATTAGAACATGAAAAATGAGCTAATTTCTTGTAGAGCATGCTTGTGGAAGAAATAATGACATGCGTGTTTTTGCATTACAAACATGATAGCGATCTATATCAATGAATTTCAGGGTATACGTAGTATCAAAAACTGATGTATCAATGCTGAACGTAGTCAATGCTATTAGGAAAAAAGGTTCACAAAACGAGTTCATGTAAAGAAATACACTGAATGAGTATGCATGGGTAGCATCATTACGGGTATGTCCAAATAAATGTACTGAAAAATGCATGAGAAAAAATGTAGCACTAGGCTTGAAGAACATTTCCGAACATGCATGTGTTCCTTCTAGTGTTATAGTACACACGTGGCTTTAACAGGGGCTAAGGCATGCTACAATTAGTTCCCAAATCTTTGAATTCAACCATAAACATTATATGCATTATTTGATCTTTGATTTCAATCAGGTTCTCGAGTAGGAGTTGTTTAGGTGATCTAATTTGATCGAATTGGTGGATTTCAAGTCCCTTATCATCAACAAAGTCATGTTCAAGGTCTTGTGAATGACATGTTGTTCTATGTTGATTATAAACACATATGTAGCTATGTAGATCATTGTCACTTATGTATGCATCCTATCATCAACATGTATGAACAAATGCTATGTGAATCAACAAAAATCTTGGAGGAAATATGGAATTGAATAGTTTATGTGGCTTCTTCAATTCATGAAGCACAAAAAAAAACATATTTTAACCAGATTTCCAGACATGATATATAGGTAAAAAATAAGACGGTGTTTCATGGACTCGTAACAAATGTTTTAACGCCAGATTCCTTAGAATTTCAGTAGGACACTGAAGAAACATTAAGGAATGGATCATGAAACTATTTACACAAGAAATGTGCAACTAGTATCATCCTTAGAGAAAGAATCTGTTTAAGAGATAAATTACTCATCAATAGTTAAAGAATAAAATTATGAAAACTTTCTATTTTGTAGTTACCAATCTTACAATTGTGAACGTAGAGGGACCATTTCATGATGGAAAGTTTTTAACAACCTTATAGGTAAGATGATGGATTGTCCTGACAAATGTATTAGTGGATGTTTGTGACGTGTATGAATGCTTCATTCTTTGTATTAAAACACTTGGGATATAGTCATTACTTCAGATTTTGGTGAAAATGGTTTAAAATCCATTTTTTTCTTTTGACAAAAAGGACATTGACATCATATCAGATGGATTGATGAAGTGTTACATTAATACAGAAAAAAGAAAAACCAAAAAAAACCCTTGTCTACATTAATGAACAAGGCTACATCTTAAAACTCGTGTAATACTTCTAGATGAAATGAAACTTAAGATTTGTTACACACTAAATTTGAGACCTTCAAATAAACTCCTTTGTACTACTGTCAAGATAAAAAATTCCACCCTTGTTCCGCATCAATTATGCACTGCCACCATGCTTACATCATTCGAATGATGAACCCAATATTTGGGCACTTCCCTTATAAATCTTCTATTCTTTGACTACAATTAATTAAAAATAAACGCAAAACGATAATGTGCTTGAACTTTGTTCATCAATTTTATGTATATTTGGATTAATGGTTTCCAAACATTTGTCTTAGGAACACCAAATGATCTATTCAAGAGTTTTTCATATTGTAGCATGTGCCTCTCGCCATGTGTAAAAAGAAGGGGTCTCAGGCCGAAAGGAAATTAGATGATGTTTTCTAAGATTTGAAAACCTCATGAACCTAATTAATCAACAAAGGATAAGATCCAATCTTCAAAACTCTTACCAAGGTGCCAAGATTTGACACAGACATGTGGACACCTCAACCAGGACACTTGCAACGAACGGAACTAATGTCCACGATCGGTGCAATGTGGCTTAAGCGTGTCCATGGCATAAAATCAATAAGAAAAAATTGCCAGAGGATCGCAGTTCCAAAAGCAACAAAGAATTGGCTTAAACAAAAGAGTGGGTCTAATTCATTATGTCTTACACTTAAGAGAGATGTTGTCTTAAAAATCGTAGGTGTGCTACACCCCTTGTTAGTAGAAGGGAACTTGATGAACTCTAAACTTATGCAATGTACAAGATGAATCTACAAACATAAGCACCAAAAGTTAACTGGAATTTTTTTAAAATTAGTAAGTGAAACAAAGAGGGAGAACAAGAAAGTGGAGAAAGTGGCAGTTTGTTGTCAAAAATGGTCATGAAAAGAAACCATTTCATGTAAAATGTATGGAATAATCAGATGTGAGTAAGGAAGGAAAGATGGTAAATGCTTGCTAAGAGTTCTCATGAAAACAAAGATTTAAGTGAACCTCCTTACATACATAACTAATAACACATTTCATTCACAAGGCTTGAAGACCAATTTGTAATTCCCTTTCTTTATACTTTCAGTAGAATAATAATTTTATATTGGAATTTGAAATGGAAGCTTTACAAACGTTCAGTTGTTTGGTGACCATATTCATTTCACGAATGAATCCAGCTTCTATAACAAATGTGTATATGAATAAAAAACTTGATTATTATTCAAATGTATTTAACAAAAATGAATCTTTATAGAAAAAACTGATTCTCACTTGTTTTGTTGGTGAAGATATGCTATAATTTTTACAAGGAATATCACATAAGTTAAAGAGGGAAGCCATCACACACTTATGGCCTATAATGTTTTTCATCTATTCATGTCCATTATTGTGAATACGATAAACTATGGTAGGCCTACCTGACCATCATCAACATTAATCCCTTTCTTCTTTTCCCTTTTAATCTCATCTATCATCTCCCATATTAGGTTATCTGTAAGCTTTTATAATGAGGAATTTGGTGGGAAAGTTTCTGTTTCCGAAGGAAAAATGTGCTTCACATGTATTGACATGTACTTTTGGTGTGAAGAAATGTTTTATGTGACACTTTGGAGAACTGAAGAATTCACTTTCCACAAATATGAGTGAAATTAAGGAGGTTAAATCATACTTTGATACGTATATGTCAACAAACATTCACAAATATAACACATCTTCCCTTAAAATCAAATAATTGATCTCTTTGACAAAAACAATTATAAAATTCTGATACAATGGCTTGTTTAAACAAATCTTCATAACAAAACTCCTGCATGCATCATGTGAATTCAGTATTGAAACATCATGTTACTCAATATCTAGTTTAATTACTTCATTTTACTAATATCATAACTTCATTGTTATTGTTTTTCACATACATGTCCACTTATTTATTCATGGGATTATCATTCACTCATTCTTGGCTTATTGAGTCAACATCACTTCTTTCATAATGTTTTGGACTCTTTTTTCACGAAGATAACGTAATTTATGTCACATGAATTTGTTTATAAAAGTTAATGAAATTTATAAACTCTTTGGTTACTCGTATAACCATTTAAAAAGAAGTTGAATTTTTTTTATGATTTACAAATTTTGTTTCTTCAAAGTAAACTTTTTCTCCATTTTCTAACTGCCATTGTTCAATTTTAATAAAATCACGTCATCCTTATCATTGCAATCTCTGATTTTAATAGTGGATGAACATTATGTAAAACCTGAATCATAACATTCATCTATTTGGCAAAGCCATTTAATAAGTTTTACCCATGTGATTTGCATGTCTTGTCATTAATCATCCTACCATGAATTCATTACAATCAATATGTTGACATTGTCATCTTACATCTAACTCTAGTATTTCAATAAATGAAAATGATCGGTTTCATTGTTTTTATATTCATGATTTAAAAGTTCTTACCTGTATCTTCTTGTTGAAAACAATACTCAACACCTATTCTAAATTAAATACCCCCTTAATTGTCTGAGTGAAAACACGTATATACATGAGCAATTAAAACCTTTGCTTTGTGGACCTGAGAATGATTTTCATGTTGCATTCATCCATGTAGAACTTCATCCTCTAATGATGTTATGTGTTTTCATAATTTTTTGAGATTATCATGTTGTCTAATAAAATATAGTTGTAGCTCGCTCTTCTTTTTCTATCTTAAATTTCCTTCATGAGGTTCAGCAATTTACACCTATTAGAGATTTTTCCTTTTCTTCATTCAGGTTTTTAACTGTTTTTTATCTCCTTCTCCCCTTAGAGAAGTGTGTCTATCTATTAGTAACAAGAAAATGAAAAATAGCACGATAACTATTATGTTATGAAATAGGTAAGGAAATACATCGACTAGTAAGTTCTTTTTGTGAGCTCTTCATGAAACGTTTCTTATACTGTAAGAAAAACTTAATGCACTTATTTCACCAGTCAAACAAAGGTTTGGCAAGTTGGTGCCTTGGACTTTCAAAGAGCACGAGCAATGTGAAGTTATGAATTCACATTTGACAACACAAAGAAGTAAATCTGGTTTATCCAATTCAATTTCCTTTAATTATGTTCATTATATGATTAGAAGAGACACTTTCGTACATTTTGATGCACTCCCAATGTTCTTAAAAATGTGTAGAATATTGTGTAATGATAAGAAATACATTAAAGGAAGTTAGCAAATGTTATCTTCATATTTGGATGACATCATTGTTTTCGTGCACATACGAGAGAAATGCCAAAAATTGAGAGTTACATGAGGATAATGAGAAGTATTTTATGTTTATGAGAAGAATCGTTTTCAACAATTATCTCATAAATGTGTACAAATGTGATTTGCTTGTACATTCTTATTTAAGAAAGAATGTTTTGCAAAAATATGATTACATGGTTTTTCAATTGTTGTATAAAACTTCAAGCCCACTATTCATTGATTTTGTGTGGCCAAGTTAATTTTAACATAAAAACATTTCCTTATCTCAATATGAAATAAAACAATATCGATATTTATTGAACTTTGTTTTAAGCTAAATTCATGATTTCATTTTCATGACTATGATCATGTATTCAAAGCCACTTTAGTATATTACTTTTATTCTTCATGAATATTGTTTTTAACTTATTAGGGAAAAAATTGTTATGTGAAAATCTCATTGTCTTCTAGCAACAATGTATACATCATCCCATTTCTTCCCTCTTTCCTAAACTAAAATCCTCATGTACGAATTGAGGTGATTGTGATTTTGGTGTTTGAGGTATGTTAAGATTCACAGTGTTTTGTCCTTATGGATTTATGTAACCCTTTAACCTATCACAAAGTATTTGCGCAGAAACAAAGTGGGATCCTATTATGAAAAACGGGTATTTAAGGTGCAATTTAGCCATGTTTAGCATTTTTTTTCATACAAAGAAAAAATTTATTGTTTCATATTTGAAAATATTAGTGATTTTCTTTTTCAATTTATGCATTAGGGGTGGATTTTATTCCAAATTCTTAAACAAGGCTTCATCTCTATGCACTGTTAACATTATTCAATTTTCCAAAATCGACACTTTCATGATGTCTTATGCAAAATGTGTAAAGAAATGAAGATGCATAGTAAAACATCCCTTATGGCCACTTTCATGGTCTTATAGATTGACATGGTCACAATGTCATACAGTAGGTAGTAGTTATAAAACCTTCAGGGTTTTCTGGTGTTTTCAAAAGTTCTAGTCACTCATCTTGTCAGGGTTTCCTTAGCAGTCCACGTGTTACAAGGGATCCCTTTCGCCTCACTACTATGCGACCTTAGTAGAGCCCACATACATGTAAGACCCATGCATCAAGATTGGCTCTCGGTTGTTAAGGTAGGTTTTTGGTATATTTTGATCCATGCAATTACATTCGTTTCACTTGACCCTCCTTGCTTTGTTTCATTATTTATTCTTGTAGCTTATGGAACGTGGATTTTTGTCTGCCGCTTTTCATTCATCCATATCAGGGATATGTTCGCGCTTTTTTCCTTTTTGTAGACGCGATATTCATTTTTCGGCTCGCAAGGCCCCTGCGGCATCGCAAGTTAAGCAATGCTGCCCAATAGCTTTGTAGAGGAGAGTCGAGGTCGTTGAATAGAATCGAGGGTATAGAATTGTCCAAGAGATCTATTTGTTCGAGGAATTCGGGACTGTTTTGTGACAAGAACAAGCGCTCCTTGAGGTATTTTGAGGCATCTGTCGGAGAGCGATATGCGCCGATATCGCCCGTGCTTTCTTGTCCGTTGTTTATTGCCATGGACGAATGCATTGGCCATTCCACCTGCAAATGGAAAATCAAAACGACTTCAAAGCTTCTGCTTCCTGACAACCACTTCTCTTTCGTTTCTCCAGTTTTCCAAATTTTGGAGATGAGGCCCTTTGTACAGGTCCGATTCGCAGGTTTTGATGTAAGGTTTCGTTACCTCCCAGACCTCTAAATGAACGTTAGAAATGTTTCAAATAGGTTCTGTTTTTTATCGGAAGCACAAAGCGCCAGAAATGCCACTTGTCGCCCTCACTATCGACCTCCTTTGTATCAGCAGAATGAACCGCTCCCGTGAGGGGTGAATCAGCCATAATATCTTAGGGGCAGAAGGGCTGTTCCTTCCATGACCACAAGCGGCAATTTAAATCTATCATACAACGCATCGAATTCAAACATAAAACTAACATACCTTACATCCACAATATTATACCAGAAAAAGCGTAGATGGTGAACATGTGGAAGTTGTAAGGCCAAACATGGTTTAGAATTTGCGACACTCGAGCAATTTATACAAAGCGGTCAATGTACTCCAATAACTAGTGTCGAAATGGTCGCACATATACACATATACATATACATATAAATATATACATATATATATACAGGTGACTTGTTACGGATCAAGCATCTTCGAGGTTGTTCGGTCGGGTGTCAAGCAACGCGTGCGGAGTCGCGTCGTGAGTGGTTGGACTAGAGAGATGCCGCCAAGAAGTCGGGGGTCTTCGAGAATCAACGGGGGAGATGAAAAATGAATCTTTATAAATCTGGATTTCTCGAAAAGTTGACCTAAAGGTCGTGACACTTCTGTTCGCAGGTTCGCAAGAATGGTCGAAGCTGTTAGAAGCTTGAGGAATATCCACAGGGGGGCGGGTAGTTGGCCAGTTTGCCCACGACGGTTGGAGTGAATATCTCGGTCCACGCCACGCGATGAGCTACTAGAGAAATGCCCACTTGAGAACATTAGGGACTCGTGTGCGACTGGTACGTAAAACTCCCCCCCCCCCCTTTCACTGCGACGTCCCGACACGTGGAAAGACATGGCATGGGTTGGTTTGTGTGGCTTCCAATTGTCACGATCGACGCCGATTGATTACCCATTTACCCCACGTTATTCGTATAGGGTGGAGGAGAGCGTGACGACACAACCGGCCACCAGAATGTATCGAGAATTCTCTAGAACCTACGACAGCGCCGGCAAGATGTTGTCGATGCATTCCGGCAGCCCTGTGGGCTTGTCGGGAGCTAGGAGATTTTTCTCAGTGGGTTGAGACCCGCGCACCTGGTGGATTGTACCGGTGCAACGAAGAGACCTGACGATTGTAGTAGGGCTGCTGATGTTGTGAAAGTCGTTTGTGATGTGTCGACGCTGATTTTGAGTGTTTCTAGCACCGCTTGTACTTTCTCGGTGGTCGAGACCAGGCACTCGAAGAGCTGTTCCTGTGCCTCGAGGAGATCACCTTTGTTGTTCTCGTGGTGTATGCAGTTTGTTCTCCTCGCTGCCTTGTTTGGGTTCAACGAGGGTGACGATGGTCGGTGCGGCTAGTTGCTAGCGCCCTTACATGAGCTCGCTAGGGGCTCATTTGTATTCTCGCCTTGTCCTTTCATATTATGCGATTGAGACATAGCCAAATCTCTGCCATTTTGTATTGCACTCTCATACAAAGCTGATGTTCGTGTTTCCATGGGCCTGCTTGCCCTAATTAACTCCATCTTGGTATGAGAGCCAGGTGGGCGTGCGGGCAGCAAAAGCACCAGCAGTGGGCGGAACGCAGAAAGAAAGCGCCATGTACCACTACGTTTGTAGCAACATGAGGGAGCCAGAAGTGACCGCACGTGATCGCCATAGGGGCGGTGAGCAGCCCAGAGTAGCAGTAGCGGGTACGGTAGTAGTACTAGTAGTAGCAGAAGAAGTAACAACAGCGGCTACCATGCCGTGTAGCTGCCTGCCACGGAGCTGCCGTGCCGCAGAACACAAGTGGCGGCAAAGTAGCCACTCACAGCAACAGCTGCAGCAACGGCAGTGGCAGCAGTAGCGGCGGGCGGCAACATTCGTAGCAACTGTGCCTACGGCTGCTGCAGTAGCAGCAGCGACTATTGGTGTGCCGCACAGCAGTAGCAACGGCAACAACAATGGCGGCAGCAATGGCGGCGCACATCAGTAGCAACAGCAGCGACGGCAACAACAAGCAACAGCAGCAGCAGCTGATTTGCAGTGTAGGAGCAGGAGTAGTGGCAGCATCAGCAGCAGCGGCGCATAGCAGCAGCAGCAGCGGCGGCAGTAGCAAGCAGGAATAGTAGCAACAGGTCGCAGGAGCAGCAACAGTGGGCGCATTGGCAGCAACCACCGCAGCAGCAGCATCAGCCAACGCCGTACCCGCCGCATCTGAGAAGATGCGTGGAAACTTCCTAGAGATTTAGCCGCTGACTAGGCATTAGTGCCTTGTCAGATGTTGACGACAGTCACAAGTCCTATGCACAACGACATGAATCTGGCTAGGAGACACAAGGCAAAGTGTCATAATGCATCAATAGTATTTGTAGAGAGTTGAAAAATGACAGATTTGTGGAATAAGTACATGTCGCGGTGCACGGGAGGTGTCGCACGTGGCAGCACAAGGTTTCTCCTCAAATCGGCCCAAAACCACTGTTTTGGCCATAACTCAGCGCAGACATGTCAGAGCGCTAGTCCGTCTGAACCCACACGTGCAAAATCACGAGCCAGACGTTGCAACTGCTACATGCATGCATCAAACGGTTGACACATCATGCAAAAACATGCAATTCGACCCCATAGTCAGTCCACCGATAAAATCCTACGAGCTGTAGAAAAAATGTAGGAGGTCCCAGACAATGTCCGGAAATCTAGGGCGTCGTCGGTCTGCTCCAAGCTGGTATTCCACCACCAGACAACGCACCGGTAACACCTGGGCCCGCATCAGGGATCTGCACAGGCATGGACATGGCCGAGTGGTCACTGTAAACTGTACTGGTCGATAGAAACGTCCCGATGGTACGCATGTCCATGTACGTGCCGCATTGGAACGAATGCAGCAACAAGTGCAGAATTAGTCGTGACATAGATGCAGGCACTCCCCGCACTCAACCACTCTTCAGAAAGGGACGAAGCCAAACAGAACGAATGGCCACCAAAACTCTCCCGCGTGCCAGTGCCTTCGTCAAGAAGTCCGCAAGCTGCATGTCAGTGCCTACCCAAATGACAAAGATCACATGTTGCTCCACATGATCATGCAAGAAGTGATGCTCAACCACAATGTGCTTCATATGAGCGTGAAAGACACCAGAGTTCTCTACAATGGCAAGAGCACTCTGCTTGTCGCAACAAAGCAGAATGGCAGGTATTGATTGTCCTCGCTCAAGGAACAGGCGCTGTAACCACATTGGCTCAGCAGCCCCTGCACCCAGAGGAACATACTCTTCCTTCAACAAGCTACGTGAAATGTAGCCCTTCTTACCCCTGCGCCAAGAAAGAGCGGTACCACCGAGCAGAAACACGTAATCGGTGCGACCACGTCCATTTGGACTCCAGGCCCACTCGCTATCTGTGTACCCTTCAAGAACCATCGAACACTGCCGGCAAAAGCAGAATCCAAGGTATGGTATGGAGACCACGTAGCTCACTACTTGCACAGCCTCATGAAGGACTCTAGCACGTGGAGCTTGCAAGAACTGTACAAGGAGGTTGACAGCAAAAGAGATGACAGGGCGTGTGGTAGTGGCCAGGTACATCAGAGATCCGATGAGATGGAGGTACAAGGTTACATCCATTGTGTCCCCCAACTGTGTGGGATCATCCATCTATAGGGAGTTTTGCCAATCAGGTGTGAGAGGTGTGGAGGCCGTGGGCACTGCACCACGAAGGTCAGTGAAATGCTCCCCCACAACACTTGCGTATTGGGCCTGATGCAACAGAAGTGTCCGACGTCTGCGGTTTTGCACCATCTCCATGCCAAGAAACACCGTTGTAGGAACAAGACCCTTCATCCTTTAGGCAGTTGGGAGGATTGCATTGGCCTCCTTCACGGCCTCAATGGAAGGAGACACGATCAGAAGGTCATCCACATAGACTAGGATGGCGGTGAATCGCTCCGGCGTGCGTCGGATAAAGAGAGAGGGATCTGCCTTGCTCTGTACATATCTTGTACGAGTCAGGGTGCCAGTGATCTCTTGGTTCCAGCACCGAGGAGAATGCTTGAGGCCATACAAGGACTTGCAAAAGCACCACACTTTGTCATCGTCCTTAAAGCCTGGTGGCTGAGCCACGTAAATCTCCTCATCTACAGAGCCATAGAGAAACACATTGTTCAAGTCCATTTGGTACAGGTTCCTAGTCATGCTGAGCCACCACACCAAACAAAGCGCGAGCTGAGGTCATACGACCGACAGGGAAAAATTATGAGTGTAATTGATGCCCTCGATCTGAGAGTACCCGTTGACGACCAAATGAGCCTTGTGGCATTGCATTGAGCCATCCGGTTTCACTTTCTTGCGAAAGACCCACTTGACCTGAATAGCCTTCCTCGACTAGCTCGTAAACTCCGTGCTCTCGGAAGGCACAGAGCTCATCCTCGTGAGCAACATGCCAAGCATCTGCATCTAATACAAGGGCTTCCCTCAATGTGCCCGGATCAGGCGTCATAGAGGGAGAGATCTGAGTGGCAAGTACACACGCCTCAGTGCTAGGCCTGCCAACCACAAGGTCAGTTGCTGCATCACAAGTGTTATGAAACTCGTGAGTGACCATGTCGTGTCCTACGGGGTACACTGGATGTACCTCTGTGTGATTTGTATAGACACTCAGGCCTAAGGCCGTTGTGCAGCGATCACCACTCGCGATGATGCGAGTAGAGCGCCTGGGTGCGGGGCCTGACACCCGCAGGACTCCGATGGTCGAAGACAACCATGAGGGTCACGCGAGTAACCTAGGCTCGAGGGGCTCACCTCAGGTTTAGAGATAGGCACGACGACATCTGGTAAGGACCGAGGCAAAGGGGTAGGTGATGCTGTGGGAGGGGATGCGGGTGTGGGAGACAAGGGACTAGGTGTGACAGTAGGAGCAGGAGTCAAGGCAGGACCAAGCACAGAGGGAGGAGTATTGGTGGACATAGGTACGGAATCATGGGTGCCTGTGGTGGGCGCACGAGCAGGGGTAGAAGCTAGCTGTGCTGAGAGGTCTCTGGGCCGACAGCGATGATCGTTGGGTCATCAAGAGCCGAAGGTCGAGAAGTGGAGGGGGCTCGAACAGACACATCAGCCGGACGAGAGGTGCTTGTGGGCCTAGACTCACCCATTTGTTGAGAAACCTCACACGTGGGAACATGCATTACGGAGAACAACATGATCGAGGTCAGATCATGGTAGGTGAGAGACTCAAAGAAGAGCTCGTCACAATACTCAACGATGCGACGACGGGCGGGGTCCCAAAACCGCCAGGCCTTCGACAACTAGGAGATGTCCACGAAGGCACACAAGTGACCCCGCGGGGAGACCTTGGACCTGCACGCGTCCTTGGTGTACCACACAGAAGACACGGATCCCCAAACATGAGCAAGATGTAGATCAACACGGTGGCCAAACCAGAGCTCGTACGGTGTAATGTGGTCCAGAAGGGGACTATGCGGGAGGCATTTCGAGACCCACGTCATGTAGGCAAATCTGTTAAAGGCGAAGGACTCCGGGAGACCACACTCAGACCGCATAGCACGAACCGCATCCTCCATGGTGCGGTTCCAGCACTCAGAGACATCGATCTGCTGAGGAGTAGCAGGAGGGGAGACCTGATGAAAAACCCCATGCGTGGCGAAGAAACTATCCATCTGGCCAAGAAACTCACTGTCGCAATCTGAACAAAACGTATGTAGCGTGTGGTGGGAGTGTCGCTTAACCATCACTAGCTAGAGGTGAGCCGCGAGAGCGATGTCACTCTTCTGGCGCAGGCTGTAGACCCAACGCATTCGGGTGAAATCAACTCTTAGGATCAGGATGTATCGGCCCCGATCAGACAAAGACAAAGACTCGACAAGAAGAGGACCGAGTAGGTCCGAATGGATCAACTCGAGGGGGCAAAGTGCTCCAGAACAAGAGCCAGGGTAAGTGCACTGATGCAACTTACCCTGAGCGCAGAACAAAAAATTGATCTTAGGCGGCTTCTCGAAAGAAGTCCTGTCAAGACCGAATACAAGCCTTTTCCAAATGAACTTGGACACAGTGTTGGAGCCCACATAACATAGGCAACAATGCAACAGTCGCTGGTGCTCAGCAGATAGAACACCAGTGACAAACATGCGAGCAGAAGGAGAGGGGGAGAAAGAAGAAGAAATCCAAGAAACACGGAATAGATCATCCACGACAAAGGCACAAACAACAGTGCCCGTATCAATAGTTGTCACAATTGTGGAGTTCGTATTGTGCTCCACAGAGAGTCCCATTAGTGTGCAGGCATGCATAGGAAGCAAGCTGGGCTCAAGATCAGGCACAAAAAGCACCTCGGAAAGATATAGGGGGCCAGACGGACCATCAAAACAAACAACCCCAACACCCTGGACAGGTAAGAACTGACCAGAGCATGTGCAAACAGACGCAACAGGAGCACGGACAATAAAGTCACTAGGATGACAGGTCATGTGATGAGTGGCACCAGAATCAATGATCCAAGTGCCACTGGGATCACGACCGGAGGACGTCACTGTACAACGGGCAATGGAAAACTCAGCCTCAAACGGGTGCTAAGCAACAAGTGAGGAGGAACGACGAAGTACACAGAGTTGGGACTCATGAATCCAATCGGTGCTGTCAGGCCCATCATCATCACATGCCAACTATGCCCCCCCCCCTCCCATTTTCAAATTTTGGGGGATACATAGTAAACCTAGTGTCATCAGTTCATGGACATGTTTTTGGGACGTCCGCCAACCTGCGACCTGTGACTGTTGCTTTTTTTTCTCTAAAGGACATAGGAGTTCCACTTAAAATATTTAACAAGGTTAAATTTCTAACATGTACTAGCTTTCATTATCTCACAAACTCTGGACTGGTCAACAAGACGAGCTACATTGACCACATCCTTCTCCGAACGCATGATGAACAAGCGAGGAACCAACTTGTACACACGCCAAGATAGCTTAAGCTACATACCCGACTTCATCCTACAATTTACCAAAACGTGAAATGTGAAATCTATGTGCTGAAGGAGGAAGTATTATAACTAATGCAATGATACCAATGATTATGTGACACAAAACATTAGCTCTATTCAAATTACAATTGGTGGTCATAGACAAAGTCATGATGGATCATGCCCATTGTTGGCCTCTGCTAGTGCTGCTTTTGCTTGTACAGCTGATGCTGTGGCTGCTGCCCGCCGTCGTTGCTACTGCACTTGTTTGCTGTCGTTGCTGCTACTACAGCTCCTACCTGTTGGCGCAACTCTTATAGCTGTTCGGCGCTACATCCTCCACCACTGCTATTACTGTTACGGCTACTGTCCGGCACTACTACTTCTCTAGCTATTTACCGCTGTTACTGTTGATGCGGCTATTGCTCCCGATGTGGCAGAGATAGCTGCTACCGTTTCTGCCAATGTCACAGACTACGACCACTGTTGCCTCCACTGCCGCGTAGTGGTGAGTCCTCCCATGACCTCGTGCTATTGTGGGTGGTTCGTGCTCTTGCCACTCACAGCTATTGCTGCTGTGTCTCTGCTACGTAGCACAAAGTGCTCTGGCTGGCTTCCTTTGATATCATGAGAAATTTCTTAGAAGCTTCCTAACTCAACTTCTCACTAGCTTGACAACACAGATTTGGCTCACTGACTCACATGTCACGCACAAACCTGGATGCCGGAACGCAGCAAGTGCATCACATTGGCAAATTCGTAGCTGATGATGCAGTTTCGGGACACCTAAAAGACCTATGGTACCAACATTGCTCTGTGGAGCGGTGTTAGCTCAAAGGCCACACAACAACAGGCGCGACCTCGCACGCGTCACTAGGCTCGTAAACGAAAGACTAGGCATATGCCTTGTTCTCATTCTCGGCATTGAGTTTATGTGCTCGAATCACTCGACAATTGTCATCGAAGTGCCCTTACTATTCAACACAAACTATCCATTTGTCCAAAAACCCCGAATCGTCTTTTATCCTAAACCTCATCCCTGTGAACCACCTACGTTCCACTTGGCGTAACACTGAAGAACTCATTTGCAATTATTTCACTAGATGTTTGTCGACATGGTCGATCGCTTTTGCATGTGGCGGCCATCAACATGAACAGGTCGCATATGGGCATCTGGGAATATGCCAATTCAATAGTCAAGGTTTTGGCTTGAAATGGACCTGGTATTGCATTTGGGATCAACGACGGAAGGTGGGCGTGACTTCGTGTCAAGAGGGGGGCTGAAAAGGGCACCTAAGGCATCTTTATCCTAGAGAAAAAATCCATGCCGACATCCACAAAGAATGAAATCCATAGTGGTAAAGAATTATAAATGTTGAAATAGTGGATACGTAGCTGTCTTTTCATGTTACATACCAGATGTACAGGAGTCCCTAATCTTTCCAAGAGGTCATTTATGTCATTTCGCAAATAGCCCACTGTACGTCGAGACCTCAATTTTCTCTCTGACGGTCGAGGAAATTTTGAACAAACTCCCTTGTCCTCTGACAAACCTTTTCACACCTTCTGACAACTTTGATGACTTTCAAGAATCAATGACGAACTTGTCATGATCTTTTGGTCAAGTTTTCAACGCATCAAGATGTATCTAGATTTATAAACATGTATCTCGCATCTTCACCATCGATCTCCAAAGCCCCCCGATTTCTAGGCGGAGCTTCTCGATCGGGCCACTCATGACGCGACTCCTCATGCGACACTCGACGATCGACCCAACGACCCCGACTATCCCTCATTCATAACTCGACACTTGTATATATGTGTTCAATCATTTGGACAGTTGTCATCAAAGTACACTTACCGCTAATAGTAAATTGCTTAAGTGTCTCTAATTCTCAAAGGTATTCTGCATCACAACTTCTCTTTTGTACCCTCTATGCTCCATTAGGCATAACACTTGGCGTAAGAGTACAACAGTGCTGGAGAGGAATCTAACTACTTTACCCATCTAGAGGACTACCTCGCACAAGCCGTCTGTGCATCTCGCACATCAAGACTTCAAAGACTTTGCGAGTACAATGTGAACTGAGAGAGTGCATCTGACGACCACAAGCGGTTCTTTGGCGACGACTTTGGCGGTGGAGGAGCAGAACATGCCGATGCATGCGAACCCTGAACCGGCAGTGAACACTGGCGTGGCAGGTTATGTGGTAGCTTGATCAACCCCTACAGCTTCGGTAACCAACCTGGTCGTGGATCCAACGGCGGTAAGTCAGCCGTCCTTACCAGCAGCCTCTACGTTGACAGCAGGAATGACACGTGGCACCGGATGAGAGGCGCATAACAAGAAATTGGCAAACCATATCTCTGTGCTCAAGGGGATCAACAACCATCTACTCCAACAACTCAAAGTCACGATGTAGGATCTTCACAATGCATGTACACGGGAGGCGGTTCTCGTCAAGAGAAACACCCAACTCTCAAGCAAACCTGAACTTTTTCCGGCCCCACCAGAACTGTTTGATCCTGCAAATTCCAAGGGACTAGTAGTTTGGATGTGGCTGACTAGTCTGGAGGTGTACTTTACCGCTACTGGGGTCAACGATGACCAAAAAAGATAGGCCGCGCGACCGCAGTTTTGTGTGGCAGTGTACTAAGCTGGTGGTCTGATCTAAGGCCATCCAACAGCAGCAAGAGACCGACAGGGCCTCATCAATGTCCAACATCGTCCGTATCATGTCGCTGACCACAAGTATTCTACCCTTGGAGCAGATCAACCCGCAATGGCGAGACACACAGACGCCACCAGCCGACTGGAACGAGTTTTTGCACACAATGCTTGCAGTATTTGGACAACGGAATGAAAAGTCCGATACTCGATACACTTTCCAGCGTCTCTGCCAGCACTCTAGTGTGGTAGAGTGGACTCAGAGATTTAGCGAGATTATCACGGGTGCAGGCATTGCCCTCAACGAGCTCTATTTGTACTACAACAACGGCCTCAAGCGAGACATATGGCGAGCGTTCACCATTTTTGGCATCCAAAACGACTTACCACAGATGATCGCGGTAGCATAAAGTATCGGCAGCGCTGACTACAGTACTTGGATCTAGGTATCCTACGGCTGGCAACCTCCCAACCAGAGTTATCTTGGAAAGAGAAAAGGCTATTCGAGGGACTCGTCGATTCCAATGGAAGTGGACACTGTCAACCAGAGAAACATGTGAATTTGGTACAACTACGAAAAATTTGGGCATATCGCTTGAAACTACTGAAGCAAGCAACGGGCCAAAAAGTGGGAGAAGTCACATAAAAATTAGTCGGGAAATGACAAAGGGCAAGAGTGAAAGGTGCAACTCTTGCCCAGCTAGAGCGATGTGCGCCGGACTATCGTCCATCTGCACAACCTACAATGTCGCATAGGGTTCTGAGATCGCAAAGTTTGACGAGGGATACGAAGAAGGCCAACCAACAATACTGCTAAAAGTGCAACCCCAAGGTTGCAAGAGTCGTCAAATGATACCAACAGTATTGGATGGAGGAGCTTCTCACACTTTGCAGACCGAACCAGGGGTGTTTGAAGAAAAAAACCATTGATAAGAGATGTTGAATATGGAGACTCCAACAACTACTATGACTACAAGTGGGGGATTTGCGAGATGTAACGGTCTAGAGGTCATGTTCGATCAGTGACTAAAAACTTTCTCGGACAAGATTTTGTGTACCAATACAATCCGTAGGTTGACTGGAATGGCGGCGACGTCTACGTGAAAATCAATGTTGCCATGTGACAACTTCTGCGCGTGGGGCGGAAGACGACAGCGGAAGCAGCAGAGGTGGAAGCAGCAGAGAAAGCCGAGCAACCAAGAATCGACAAACTATGCAACAGATACCGCTCAACGTGGCCAAGTACTGCATACCACGAGGAGCTTATGGGTGGCTTGTACATTTTAAGCCAATGGAGGAAGCGGAAGTAGTATCAACAGACTCATCAGCCTCACCAGCCGCATCGGCCTCATCGACATCAACAAAGTTCGCGATGGTACCGAAAGAGTTTGTACCTATTATTCAAGATTTTGCGGTCTTCTTCCCCAACAAACCCCTAAAAATCCTACCACCACAACGAGGCATTGACCATCGCATCAAGCAGCCAACCCACAGTTCCATGGGGCTATCGGATAAGCGATCACGAGCTGACCGGGCTAAAAGTAAGAGCTTGATGAGATGCTCAATAAGGTTTCATCCAACCATCCACGTCACCATACGCCGCACTGGTCTTTTCTGTGAAAAATAAAACTGGCAAAATGCGGATGTGCGTGGATTATCAAGTGTTGAATAACACCACCATCAAGAACCGCTACCCTCTTCTCCGAGCCGATGAACTTTTTGACCAACTCCAAGGGGCTCAAATTTCTACCAGAATTGATCTATGCAAAGGCTATCACTAGATCCGCATGGCAGATGTCAACATCGAGAAGATGGTGCTTTGAACATGCTACGTGCATTTTGAGTTCACGGTCACACCGTTTGGATTTACAAGTACCCCGGCAACGTTCATGTTGGCGATGAAAAACATTTTCTGTCCATACCTAGACAATTTTGTCGAGGTACCCTACTGATCTTTAAGTTATATTTTTTCAAATTTGCTAATTATATGATCTTTAAATTCGTTCAAGGTTTTGGGTCATGCAGTTATTTAGGTGGGTCTTTAACTTTCGTCGAACGAAAAAAGCGGATCCTTAAATTCGACGACAGCCCTGTTCGAATCCGCCACTCTAAGCGGCAACGTCGTGCGAGGCCAGTCTGACGAGGTGGCTTTCCGATTCTCGCGGAAATCCGCCTCGTCAGAGAGGCGCATCACTCCTTTTTTGCTCGCAGTTCCGGTGTTCGAGCCGGATGCGAGTGAAAATCGACAGGAAGACATGCTCATGGCACACATACTAACGGTCACAAAAGTGAACCCCGGGCTCAGAAAATGAATTTCAGAAAACTTACCCAAAAGAAGTTATATAAGTGGCACCTAACCAATTCGACAAAAATTCATTTTTTTTAACATGTTCGTCTAAAAATTATTTAATATCGAAATTAAAGATCAGTAGGGTATACCTCGACGACATCCTATTGTACAACCACACCCTAGAGGAACACGCTGGACATCTCCAAAACGTTCTCAAAGTCTTACAAAGCGAGAATGTTTTCGGAAAACTCTTGAAGTGTGACTTCTGTTGCCATTCGATCAAGTTTTTGGGTCACATTATCAACGACGGATGGATCACCGTGGATCCGGAAAAACTGACTGCAGTCGTTGATTGGCGGACGCAGACCAACGCCAGAGTCGTTCAAGTTTTTCTCAGCTTCTGCAATTACTATTGGTGTTTTATAGAGGAATACATCCGTGTGTCAACGCCATTCTCTGACCTCGAAAGGAAAATGAGTGGCAGTGAAGAGACATGAAACAAGAATTATTCACATCTTTGCGTAATGCTCTGAACCCAGTGCAAGCCCCACAATTAGCCAATTTGACGCTCGACTGTGTCATGGCTACGGACACTTCAAATTGAGCCATCAGCACAGTCCTCTTGCAAGATCATGGCAACGGAGATCAACCTGTCACATACATGTCATCAAAGCTACTGGGACCAGAACTCAACTATGCCATACACGAGGAAGAGATGCTTGCGGTCGTACATACATTTGAGACATTGCAGTCATGTATTGAATGCCACCGATGCATCGTACACACCGACCACCATGCAATGAAACATTTGAAGATGTGGCCAAACCTTAGTGGACGTCAAACCCGATGGATGGAGTTCCTCAAAACCAGGTTCGAAAGTGATATTGAGTACCGGCCAGGAAAAGCCAACTCAGCAGACGCACTCAGTCGCCGACCAGGCCTGATGGCCAAGGAAGCATTGCTACAGCTGCATCAAAATCCGTATCTCAAGAAGTTATTCACACGAGGCTACGACAAGCATGGCCGATATGACAAGGCAAAGTTATGGTACAAAGCACCCTATTGGCGACGATGATTCACTCGCCAGGTGGTTGTTCTACCAAACAATGAAATGTGCCGTATGCTGCTTGAAGAATGCCATTAAACCGTTCCAAGTGGCCATTTAGTTGAAGCCAAGACACTAAAGAAGCTTGCGAAACACTACTGGTAGGACAAGACACAACCCAACGTGGCCAACTTATGCAATTCTTGCAACACGTGTCAGCGAAAAAATCCCATCGTCCGAGGCCACCCAAACTTGTGCAGCCGCTCCCCATTCGGACAGAACCGTGGACTGACATCTCCATGGGCTTTGTCACAGAAAAACCAGTCACACCCGAAGGACATGACGCAATCCTTGTGGTTGTCGGCAGATTTTCCAAAATGTCTCATTTTATCCCGACAACGACCACCGTCACTGCCAAAGGAATAGCATTGTTGTTTCTAAGCAATATTGTACGGCTACATGGCTTGCCAAGAACCATCACAAGCAACTGAGATGATCAATTTACTTGTCATTTTTGGCGTGAGCTGATGACTTGCTATGGCAGTCGGAACAGGCTTCCAACGGTGTTCCACCATTAGAATGACGACCAAACCAAGCGGACCAATGAGAGGCTTAGAAAAATTCTCTGAACATTATGCAAAGCTCACGAGGCGGATTGGACACAAGTACTGCATACCACCAAAATCACCTACAATGTAGCAATCTCCACTGTTATGGATCAAATTCCGTTTGAAGTGGTGTATGAAAAACTTCTTGCAAAACCGGATAGAATATGCAGCTAGAGTAACATTCCCGTGGTTGACATCCAATGCCGCAACTTCTCCACCATCTAGGAAGAATTAAGGGAAACACTTGCGAAGACACAAATGGCAATGAAATGAACACCTGACCAACGTTGCAGCGACGATGTGTTCTCTGCAAGTAACAAAGTTCTCCTCAGTTAGGCAGAAATCAACCTCCGTGGAGACGACTGTTCAAATCTCAAACCCCGAAGGTCGGTCCCGAATCCAGATTTATATAGATGAACAGAAGTGTCACGACCTTTTGGTCGATTTCTTGACAACTCTCAACGAATCCAGATTTACATAGATGCATTGCGCATCTCCACTGTCGGTTCTTAAAGACCCTCCACTTTTCGGCAGACCTTCTCAAATCCGACCACTCATGACACGACTCTGCACTACACGTGTCACTCGAAATCCGACCCAACGACCCCCACTACGCTTCATTCGTAACTCATCAATTGTATATACATGTTTGACCATTTTGACATTTGTTATCAAAGTACACTTACCACTAGTTTTGAATTGCTCAAGTGTACCAAATTCTAAATTGTGTTTTGCCTCATAACTTCTGCCTCTTCACCATTTACGCTCCGTTTGGCGTAACATTTGGTGTCAGAGCACATCAGAGCTGGAGAGACATTTGACTACTTCACTCATCCGGAGGACTACCTTGCACAAGTCTTCAGGGCATCTCGCACGTCAAGACATTGCAGACTTTGCGACTACAACGTGACGCAAGCGAGCGCAACCGATGACAAGTCGCGGGTCTTTGGCAGCGACTTTGGCAATGGAGGAGCAAAATGTGCCGATGCACGCGAACCCCAAAGCAAAAACAAACATTGGCGTGGCAGGCTTCGCGGCAGTTGGAACTACCCCTATGACCTCAGCCACCAATCCGGTCGTGGGCCAAGCAGCAACAAACCGGCCGTCCCTACCAACAGCCTCGACACCGAAAGCAGGGACGACAGGTGGCGCGGGACAATATGCGTGGATCAACGAGGAACTGGCAAACAAGATCTCTGCGCTCGAGGGCATCAATAACCACCAACTCCAACAACTCAACGTCGCGATGGAGGCACTTTGTAATGCAAGCACACGTGAAGCGGTACTTGTCAAGAGAAATTCCCAACTCTCGGGCAAACCCAAGTTTTTTCTAGCCCCACCACAACTGTTTGATCCTTGGTTCAGATGTGGCTGACGAGTTTGGAGGTGTAATTCACCGCTGCTGGGGTCAATGATGATCAGAAGAAGATCGCCCCCGCGGCCACGCTTTTGCGTGGCACGGCATTAAGTTTGTGGTCCGACCTAAAGACCATCCAACGGTAGCAAGAGAGTGGCAGAGCATTGTCAACTGCTCACTGCGCCCGTCTCACATCACCGACCACATGCGTTCTAACCTTGGAGCAGATCAACCCGCAGTGGCAAGACGCAGAGATGCCTCTAACCGACTGGAACAAATTCTCGCGCTCAATGCTCGCATGATTTGGATGACTGAAAAAAAAATCTGACGTGCGGTACAAACTCCAGCATCTACATCAGCAATCCAGCGTGGTGGAGTACACGCAAAGATTCCGCGAGATCATCACCGGAGCAGACATCGCCCTTGACAAATTCTGTTTTCACTACAACAACTGCCTAAAACAAGACATCCCGTGAGCAATCACTGTTTTTGGCATCCAGAACGACTTGCCGCGGATGATTGCATCAGCAGAAAGGATTGACGGCACTGACTACAATGCTCGAATCACGGAATGCTATGACAGGCAACATCCTAACCACAATCATCGCAGGAAGGGAAAGACCCAATCAGCGGACTCCTTGACTTTGATGGAAATAGACGCACAAACCATCAATCAGTGAGACACACAAACCTACTACAACTAGGAAAAAGTCAGGTGGATTGCTCGAAAATATCGGAGTAAGCAGCAGACCAAAAAGAGGAGGAAGTCACAGAAAAATGAGTCAGGAAACGGCAGAGGGCAGGAGTAAAAGGCACAACTCTTGTCTGTGAGGAGCGATCTATGCCGAATGATCAACCATATGAATAGCCCACATTACCGCAAAGGGTTTCTGAGATCGCAAAGTTTGACAAGGGGCACGAGGACGACCGACCGGCAATACTACTAAAATTTCAGCCTCAAGGATGCAGAAGTCACACAACGGTTATAGCATTATTGGATGGAGGAGCTTCACATAGCTTCCTGAGCAACAACATGGTTTGCAAGCTGGGTTTGCAAACTGAACCAAGGTTATTTGAAAGAAAAACTGTAGACGGGAGACTACAGATACGGAGATTACGAGAACCACTACAACTACAAATGGGAGATCTTTGAGATGTAACGGATTGGAGGTCTTGTCCAACGGGTGATCAAAAAATAATCCTCAGATAAGATTTCCCAATATCGGAACAATCTGCAGGTCGCCTAGAATATCGGCGCTGTCTATGTGGAGATCGACGGCGCCAAACGACAACTTTCGCGTGCGTGACGAAAGTCGACAATGGAAGCAAGAGAGGTGGAAGCAGTAGAGGAAGCCGCGGAAGTCGAAAATTGACAACCGGTGCAGCCGATACTGCTCAACGTGGCCAAACACTGTATGCAGAGAGGTGCTCGTACGTGGCTTACACATCTTGAGCCAATAGGAGAAGCAAAAATGGCAGCGATTGACTCACCATCTGCCCCATCAGCCTCATCGGCCTCGACGAAATTCACGATGGGACCTGATGATTTTGGACCACTCATCAAGGAGTTTGCAAAAATCTTCCCCAACAAAATCCAGAAATCCTTACCTCCTCAGGGAGACATTGACCATTGCATTGAACTGAGTTAGGCAGCAGCCCTATCACCCAAGGGGCCTATCGGATGAACAATCACGAGCTGACCAAGATGAAAAAACAGCTCGACGAGATGCTCGGTCAGGGGTTTGTCCGCCCTTCCACGTCACCATACGCCGCACCGGTACTATTCGTGAAAAATTAAACCAGCGCGATGCGGATGTGCATGGATAATAGGGCTTGAAACAATGCTACCATCAATAACCACTACCATCTCCCTCGAGCCGACGAACTTTTCGACCAACTACAAGGAGCCCAAATTTTCAACAACATCAACTTATGTAGCGGATATCACTAAAAACGTGTGGCAGCCACCATAATCAAGAATACGGCATTCCGAACTTGTTACGGGCACTTCAATTTCACGGTTATACCGTTTGGACTCAGAAATGCCCCAGTGATGTTCATGGCGGCAATGAAAAACATTTTTTGTCCGTGCCTTGACAATTTTGTCGCGGTCTGCCTCAACCACATTCTGGTGTACACTGGAGGAGTACGATGGACACCTCCAAGAAGTTCTCAAAGTATTACAAAGAGAGAAGTTTTTGGAAAACTCTCAAATGCAACTTTGATCGTTGTTCCATCGAGTTTTGGGTCAAGTCATCAACAGTGGACGGATCACCATGGATCTGAAAAAGTGGCACCAGTCGGCGATTGGCCGTCACCAAACAACGTTAAAGAAATTCAAGTTTTTCTTGGATTTTGCAATTACTACTGGCAATTTGTGAGGGACTATGCGTGAGTATGAGTGCCTCATTTCGACCTCACTTGAAAAGAAAACGAGTGGCGGTGGGAAGAGAACAAACAAGAAGCGTTCACCGCATTGCGAAGCATTCTGACCTCGGCGCCATCCTTACGATTAGCCGAACTGACAATCGACTATGTCATGGCTACGGATACATCAGACCAAGCCATTGGCGTGATTCTTCTACAAGATCACGGCAACGGAAAACAACCAATCGCCTACATGTCTAAAAAACTGCGAGGACCAGAACTCAACTACGTGGTCCACAAAAAGGAGATGCTGGCGGTCGTGCACGTGTTCAAGAAGTGGCGATGCTACTTGGAGTGTTGCCGATGCATCGTGAGCACCGACCACCACGCATTGAGACATTTAAAGATGCGGCAGAATCTCAGCCGACATCAAACCTGATGGAAGGAGTTTCTTGCGTTGGGGTTTGACTACAAAATCGAGCACCGGCCAAGAAAAACTAATCCGGCGGATGGAATCAGCCGCTAACCAGATGTAACGACCAACGTGGCAACCATACAACTGCAGGAAGACCCCTACCTCAAGCGATTTTTCACACGAGGCTACGATCAGCACGGCGGATATGACAAAACCAAGTTCTGGTTTTACCCACCCTATTGGCGACGTCGCTTTTTCACCAGGTGGTCGTTCCCATGAACGACAAACTTTGCCGCATGCTGCTCAAAGAATGCCACAGCACAAGTCCAGGACGACACTTCGGAGAGGACGCTGAAAAAGTTGGCAAAAAACTACTCGTGGGACAAAATGCAACCCGACGTGGCCAACTCCTGCAAGACTGTGACACATGTCAGTGACAAAAATCTCGTCGCACAAGGCCACCCAGACTTCTGCAACCACTCCCTGTTCTGGCGGAACCATGGACAGACATCTCCATGGACTTCGTCACCGGATAACAAGTCACACCCAAGGGATATGACGCCGTCCTCGTGGTCATCGGAAGGTTTTTTAAAATGTCCCACTTCATCCCAACCGTGACCACCCTCCCCGCCAAAGGAACAGCGCGGCTATTTCTAAAAAACACCGTATGGCAACACGGCGTACCAAGAACCATAACAAGCAACAGAGACGGTCATTTTACTAGCCATCTTTGGCGCGAATTGATGACTTGCTACAAAATGAGAATTCAACTTTTGACAGTGTTTCATCTTCAAACCAACCGTCAAACCGAGCAAAAACATCAAATGCTTGAGCAACTGCTCTAAACACAATGAGAACGTCATGGGAAAGACTGGGTACAAAAACTCTCGACCGCTAAAATTGCATGTAATTTGGCAGTTTCCATCGTAACAGGTAAAACTCCATTTGAAGTGGTGTATGGTAAACTTCCCGCCACACCTGCCGGAATAAAACTTTGCAGTAATATCCCAGGAGTCTACGTTCAACGACGAGACTTCACCATGTCTGGAAGGAAACACAGCAGACTCTTGTGAAGATACTAGCAGTGATGAAGGGAGCAGCTGACCGACATCGCAGTGAGAACATCTTCACCGCTGGAAATCAAGTCCTCCTCAGCATGGCAAACATCAAGCTTCGAGGATCTGATTGTTCGAAGCTCAAACCTTGATGGTTGGGACAGTTTGAGAAAAAACACATGCAAATCATAATGGTTGCGTGACTTGAATTCCCCAACACTATACAAGTTTATCCGGTGTTCCACATCAGCAGACTAAAGCACTACCGAAATCCCGAAATCATCTCATGGACGGCTACTACTTCTGCTCCGGGCACATGGAAATAATTAGGGTATGCAGGCCCATGCAAACACAAAATTGACCTCTATATGTGAGTGCAATGTACAATGGCAGAAATTTGGCTAAGTCTGGAATGCATGATATGAAAGAACAAGGAGAAATACAAATGAGCCCCTAGCGGGCTTCTGTAGGGGCGGCGCTACCTAGCCGCACTGCGCCCCGTCACCCCCGCTGAACCCAAACGATTCAACGGGAAGAACACACAGCGTACACCACAAGAACAACAAAGGTGGTCTTTTTGAGACACGAGAACAGCTCTCCGAGTGTCTGGGTCTCGACCACCGAGAAAACACGAGTAGTGCTAAAAACACTCAAAATCAGCGTCTAGACATCACAAACGGCTTTGCCAACATCGGAAGCCCTACTAAAACCATCGGGTCTCCTCGTCGCACCGGTACAGTCCATCGGGTGCACGGGTCTCAACCCACTCAGAAAATTCTCCTAGTTCCCAACAAGCCCACAGTGCTGCCGGAACGCATCGACATCGTCTCGCTGGCGCCATCGTAGGTACTGGAGAAATCTCAATACACTCTGGAGGCCTGTCGTGGTGTCACGCTCTCCTCCACCCTATACCACCAACATGGGGTACATGGGTAATCAATCGGCATTGGTTGTGACTGGTGGAAGCCACACAAAGCAACACTCCCTCTGGCTGACATAGCCGTGAACGCCACAACAAGTGAACGAAGGCAACGAACAACAACGTATGCCAAACCACAATGTGCACCAGTCAACCACGTCCACACACACATCTACTACCCATCCACGCACAGAGGCTAGGCCCGGTCTCTCTCTGGAGCATTATGAAGGTCACAAGGTCTTCTTACGAGACTGTTACATCCCACCATGCGTCCGAGTCTCGACCATGAGAGGAGTCATGCACATCATACAGAAGTCAGACAACAAGAGGGCCTCCACATGACACTGGCGGTACCAATGCCCGGGTCTCGACCGCTATGAGCAATCCAACAGGTGTGCGTATGCCGGCCATAATAGCATCATTAACCAACACACATGATCATAGGGGGGTCTCCTCGTAACACAAGTGCAACTCACCACGTGTCCGGGTCTCGAACACTATGAGCAACCTAGCTCGCATGAACATGCCACACGTAGTATAGTCACGTACCAAGACACCCGATCACATGGTCTCCTCGTGGCACTAGTACACCCACCAAGTGTCCTGGTCTCGACCAACAGAGTGCTACCATCTACATGTAGCTGTGCAGGCTCGTGGCATGAGCCACACGCTGGCTGCTGTAGCATGCTCATAGCAGAGTATGGACCCTTGGCCATGCATCTCCCATGACGCTGTGTCACGTCAACATCCACACAACACTCCCCCAGAACTTGATCGTGATGTCCTTGATGGAGATGCTGATACCGTAGGTGAACAGATCCTGGGCGATAAATCATGTGGTCTCCCATCACACAAAGATATCTCCCCCTGTCACGCACGAGTGTGCTCCCACCCTCAAAGAGGAAGTGGTTTTCCCGGCTACGACTCCTTGCGTCGCCCCTACACCACCTGCAGGGTGCCAGTCCTCATGTGACTGTTAAGGGTCCCAACTCATAGTCTCTCCTTTCTCCGCTCTACCGCAATACATCTGTGTATGCCAAAGGGAAGAGAATGGGCAAGCAGCACGCATGCATGGATGAAGTTTTAGAGTTGGCCTCCGAGGCAGGATAGAGCACCCTGAAGCACAAGGATGCACCGCTGCAAAAGGAGGGCTGAAACGACAAATCAGACCACCTTGCATGGACGATGGTGATGATGGAGTAGCTGAGTCGGGTAGATGAAGGTGTATAATGGTTGCAGCAAAAGGAGGAGTGATGACGGACTTGACAGGAATGACCATGGAGGAAGCTAAAGGCATGCTCTCCTCTGCTGTGGTAATGTGTCTCCACCGGATGTCATACTTGGTGCTGGTACATGATCCTCCCTGAGTATGGGTGTCCGAGACATTGATAGTGGAAAGCTCAAGCCGATAGAAGTGGTGCTCCAATGCTCTGACAGTCGTTCCTATGTTGCCATCACCTCCTGCTACCGCATCTCTACACGCACCTACAAGTCAGCGTAATCTGCCTTGGATATGCGGAGGTGGCCTATGTCTCTCTCGCGCATGATCAACTCTGTCTCACTAGATGCTGCACACGTAGACTGAAGAACTTGAAAGTACAGGTCCATCTGCATCTCTGCTGCTGAAGACAATGGAGCCAGTGCTGTTGTATCCTCTTGGGGGTCAACGAAACTCGTAATGTGCTCAGACGTTGGAACATCGGATGGAGCAGCAGGTGTCGCATCCACACCACAGCTTGTGTTTATCATACAAGGAGGAATGAGTGGTCACGTACCAAGGGAGAAGGAGAAGGAGAAGTTGTTAGAGTCCGTGGAGCATATGGAAATGTCGTCCGTGTAGGTAGTACCACTCTCAGCATCGATGTGATCAGCAGGGTCACCAACAGGTGAACACGAGAGGGCAGAACTTAGTTCCTGCTGAGGAGGTGAATCCATCTACATGGTCGGATCTGCTCCAGTGTTCTCGACCATTGCCATAGTTGACACAGGTGTGTAGGACTCTGGCTCGACAATGCCCATCAAGGTGACCAGCAAGTGCAGCTGGCGCTCACACACCTTCATGCCGAGAATGCTGGTTGCTGCCACCTGCTCGATAATGGAGTGAGGACCATCATTTGACTCCTTTATGTGTGTTGCTGCTCCGTCGTGTGTACGGGAACTCTTAGACTCTGGGAACACGGGTAACTTTCCACGTTTAAGCTGGTCCTCAAGTAGCGCACATGACATGGTGGAGCCTGTTGTGTCAACTGCATCACATGTCCTAGTGACATCTCTCAGAACTGCCGCTCCAAAGAATGCCTCAACCTCCAAAAGACCAGCCAGCTGACTGTGCTCATGCACTACACCCGCTGCCGGGCTAGCGTGAGCCTCGTGCGCCAACGTCCCCGAAATTCCATATGGGGCATCCCAATCCGCATGATACTCTTGTGCCACTGCCAGGCCAGTACCGGTCAGAGTCGCGAGTGGCACTGCCCAGGCACACGGGACTTGCACTCATGCAACTTGCTCCTCAAAATGTCCGGCTCCTCCCTCAGCATAGATGTCAACGTCGATGACATGCATGTCTCAAGCACTTTAACCTCCGCCGGACTAGTATGAGCTTGCTGCACACACTCCTCCAAAACTTTGGTAGACACATCTTGATCCGTACGGGACTCTTGTGCCAGCGCCGGGCCGCAACCGATTAGAACCGCGAGTACCACCGCCCAGAGATGCTATACCTGCCGTTCTCCTGATGTAACCTGCTGTTGTAGAATATCTAGATGCAGCCTGGACGTGGAAGTCAAGCTTGATGACACTCAAATCTCCACCATCAAGGCCATTTCGGGATCAGATTCCACGTCATGTGCTATCACCATACCATCTGAATCTGCCTGAGCTGACGATCAGGCACCATGGCACGGCGCCTGTGTGGATCTTGTCGCTATGGTCACAACAGACAATGCGCGGTGGCCACACTTCTCCTCAATAAGTATAGCAACAGAAGCCAAGGAGGTAAAGGACTAAACAAAACCGTTACAAGCACGGCGTCCAGAGCGCTGACGCCGACGCCACGGGACACACGACTGGAACGACTACATAAAGCCATGTCATCACGAGGTGGCGTTGTGATAGTAGGTGAATGGAGGATCCAAAGGATGATGGCAGCCTTGGACTGACGGGTAGGTGGAGCTGAAGGGACACCATCGGATGAGAAATGAGGAGAGGATGAAGGAGATGAAATCAAGGAGTCCATCGACGAACTAGTAGCAGTAGCACACTCGGTCACGGCGATGTCACAAAGCCACTACACCATTTGCCTCAGGCCATGGATCTCGGCAAACATGGTTCTCAGAGGTCCTGCTAGGGTATCTACCAACACTGGCACATACGCATGCTGTGGAGGATGCATGCTCGGACGAGGCAGAAGCCAAGGTGGATGCCAACCACAAGGGCGCATCTAGCAGCGATGCCAACCATGAAGTCCATCAGCACAGTAGTAGGAGACGAACGCCCAGGGTGCCTGCTCAGATGTCTGCTCACTCATCTTGTGCACCGGACCATAGATAGGTGAAGAGGGCACCTACTCCTGGTGGTAGACACAAAGCCTCGGAGGATGATGACACTGGGAGACAGTCAACCCTGCAGGTCACGACGTCAGGGTCAGCAAGTGTATTTAGACGGGACGAGCTGCATGACCAGAGCACACCCAGAGAAGAGAGTCTGACTAGCTGCGACTACTAGTGCTGCTTTCACTAAAGGAGCAAAAACAGTTCCAAGAAAAGAAGGTGTGGCGGCTACAGGTGTGGCTACTGCTCCAAGCGGTAGAAGACCAAGTCCTCGGAGATGGACAAACCCGAAGATGCCATTTATCCTACGGATGGAAGTGCGGGGACCAATCCACAAACCCTAGAGAGACGCCGGTCCACGACGCATCTCAAAACGGAAGTCGCTTTTGGCTAAGAAGGCGAAACTGCAAGCAATACTGCAAGTGCTCTACATTAAGCATTCGACGCCATTCCACTGCCACCACCACTATTGCTATGGAAGCTGGTCTTGCTACTGCTACTGTAGGTGTCAGTGAGATGTCGGGCTATAACATGGCTGTTGCGGTTGATGCTGGGGCGGCTGTCATTTATAGACATTGTTTCCCCTTATGATTATGAGTCCCTTGTTTTTCGACTTGCCCCCATCCCCCCTTTTTCTCTTTCCTTTTTTTTCACTATTTACTCCAAAACATTTTTTTCTCACCTCCTCCTTTTCTCAATTGCCCCTTGGAAGTGGGGCAAATGAGAAAACAAAAGAAATGAGGGGATGTCCGGCCTGTCCAGCTAGTCTAGCTTGCTTTCTCGCACGATGTGCGAGGAAGCGGATGGCAAAAGGACACCAATGGAAAGGAGGGGGGGTCCGCCCCTCCCTCGCCGTTGGATCCTCCGTTAGCTTGTCGACAATACCAACGAGGCTGAAGGGGCCGAGGGGCTTGACGAACCCCTTCGAGGGGATCCTCGAGGGCAGGGGCTCGACGGGACCCTCCAAGAGGGCCCGTCGAGGGGGGTCCACTTGGCCCTCAATGGGCCCTCTCAAGAAAGGGGAGGGGGGCTTCAGGGACGGAGGTGGTAGTAGCAGCCGCTGCTGCTATGGACAATGTTTTGATTTGTGATGGACCTCTCGACCTGAACAGTTTACTGTGACCACTCGGCCATGTCCATGCCCGCGTAGATCCCTGATGCAGACCCAGGTGGTACCAGTGCGTTGTCTAGTGATGGACTACCAGCTTGGAGCTGACCGACGACCCCCCTAGAGTTCTGGACATTGTCTGGGACCTCCTGTAGTTTTTCTGCAGCTCATAGGAGTTTATCGGTGGACTGGCTCTGGGCACGATTTGCATGTTCTTGCATTATGTGTCCACCGTTTGATGCTGGATGCATGCATGTGACCAATTGTAGCGTCCGGCTTGTAGTTTTGCACATCTGGGTTCAGACGGCGTAGCGTTATGACATGTTTGCACTGAGTTACGGCCAAAATAGTGGTTTTGGGCGGGTTTTAGAACAGGCCTTGTGCTGCCATTTGCAACACCCATCGTGCGCCGTGGCAGGTACTTATGCCATGGACCAGTCATTTGTCAAATATCGCTCTGCAAATACTACTAAAGCATTATGAAACTTTGCCTTGTGTCTCCTAGCCAGATCCTTACCGTTGTGTGTACGACTTGTGACTATCGTTGCCATCTAACAAGGCAAAGACGCCTAGTCCGTGGCTAAGTCACTAGGAAGCTTCCATGCATCTTCTCATGGTTTTAGAACAACGAGACCTTTCTTGCTGAGCTACGGCGTAGAGACGCAACACCAATGGCAGCAGTGAGAGTCACCGCCGCCGCCGTATCTTGGGACTCCTTGCGGCCATTTATCAGTAGCGACATCACCACGCAGTCCCTACCACCTTACCATGTGAGCTACGGCAGTTACCATCTCCAGCAGCCAAGCCAAGCAGCAGCAACAGCACCGGATGGCAGCAGCCGCCATGTCTGGCTGCACATTCAGACAAAAAAAAAAACCTTTTAGCACCAGCTCGCAGAGCGAAGCGGCGGCTGCGAGCAGCAGTAGCATGTAGCGCGAGGTGGCAGCTGCGAGCTGTAGCATTGCGGGGCGAGCAACGGCAGTGACAGCGAGCAATACCACCGGCAACAGCAGCCCCGAGCAGTAGTAGCAGCGTGGTGACAGCAGCAGCATTACACTCGCTACAATGCCAGTACCAACACCAGCAACATTGCAGCAACGGTAGCAGCATTGTAATAGCAACAAAAGCTACAACAGCAGAGCTACAGCAACATTTGTTGTAGTGGCAGCAGTGCTATGCAACAGCAGTCGCAATTGCTTCATAGCGTAGTAGCACTACGATTGCATAGCAATGCCGCGTAGCCGTGTAGACTCTGTGCTGCTGTGCAGATTCTGTGATGCTGTGCAGATTTTGCGTAGCTACGCAGTTGCGTAGTTGCACAGCCATGCAAGTGGGTGACGAGGTCCCCCCCTCCCACTGATGGGTCCGCTTGACTCTCACACGAAAAAGAACTATGATGACATCAGCATTTTCCTTGTTGATGTCATCAGGTCCATGCTGATGTTAACAAACTTCTGCTGATGTCAGCCCTTGCCTTGATCAAAACTGGGATCATAAGGTCAAAAGTTTGTAGCATTTCCAACTCCTCGAGAACCAGTGAAGATTCTGAAATCCGACCGGTTTGACTTCACGGTCCATAATGAGTGCTGACATGGCTCCGACCAGTAACAAGGGCACATGACCATCAGACCCTTCTTCCTCCTCCTCGTGGGTCATATGCCCACGCTCGCAGGCCATTGCGGATCTGCGGACCGATACCATCCGTGCCCTCACTGATCTTCTTTGTGGCCAGTCCACGGCCGCACAATAGACATCTTGGGGAGTCCGCAATGCCATACCCTCCGCAGAGCAGTCAACATCTACACCGAGGAGAGCATTAGGACAGGACCCGCCACTTCTTGATCCTTTGGATGAGGACCTTGAGATGCCAGGGATGGAGGATGACACCCACGAGAGGGAGATCCGCATGCTTCAAGAGCGTCTTCGTCAGCTTCAGACGCGTTCCGGTTCCCTGTTCCCAGAGATCCGATCCTCATCTGATCCCTACCTCAGCGACTTTCAACATTATGGTCTCTTCCCCATCTCTTGTCCTTCACAACCTTTGGTTGCTCTCCCCACGGATCGGCAACCCAAGGAATTCGAGACACTGCCCCCACGCTATGTCAGTGAGGACGACTTTGACTGTTGGGGGACTCTCCTCCAGGTCTGGGCCACTTCACAGGGGATATGGCCCTACTATCCTAGTCCGTACCAGGTTACGGACCATGCTCAGGTGTTGACAGTGGCTTGGGCGATGCGCCGACTCCCTTACGCCATGCCACGCGAGACTGTCATGGACTTTTGCCCTTTTGTTGGAGAGGCCGGCATAGGCGTGGATGCTGATCCATGTCGGTGCTGGGTCCTGGCATTGTCCTTGCTTGCTGCAGAGATGCACTCTACCTACGTGGATCACATTTGCGCCTTTCAACCCCTTTGTCAGGGACTTACTGAGCCTGCAGCCGATTACTGGCAACGTGCCGTGCGCATCTACACGCGCCTTGAGACTTCAGGAGGTACACAGCTATGGGCTCGTCCTATGCTCATGATCAAAGTTTGTCTTGAGCACACAGACATATTTTGGTACAGTGACGCCGTGCTTGCGCCCTTCTCTACCTCTCTTCAGCTTCTACCTTAGGTGCATCAGCTCCTCCTCCAGGTGACTTCTGCCCGCGAGGCAGCCGTGGCCCATTAGGAGAGTCCCCTTGCTGTAGCGGTCATCGCGTTGCCACCAACGCCCCTCCTGCAGCCCACTTCTCCATCCTCTGGCACACCCTCCTCTTCCTCCTCCACTCCGGCTACCACGACTCAGATGCAGGGTATGGTAGCTGTTAATCTTGTACATGTTTCATGCATTGTGGTGGACATGAGTGCGCAGGGCAGGCTGATCCAGCGAGTGGAGGCCACGCACCGTGAGCCGCATATCATTGGCGGGCTAAGACCCTTGTTCACCCGCCCTCACACCGCGTGCACGCCTCCCTTTTGGCAATCCTACTTCTGCTACACTCTTAGCAGCGAGGGTGATACCCTTGCCTGACCTTGGCTTGCTGACCTGGTTTTGGTTCTTTACACATTTGGGATCAAACACTTAGATTAGTCTTGCTGTGACTTGTGTGTTAGGTTAGACAATCGCAAACAACCCTCAAACCCGAATGTGGCATGGTTAGGACTTTCGGAGCCGAGACGGGCATTTTGCCCTCGAGCTCGAGTTGGAGCCGGCGAGCTTTGCTTGCCGGCCGAAGGGTGAGCCTCAACTAGCGAGACTCACCCCGTAGGTGGGTTACTCGTCGATGTGCAAGGTGGATCTATGGCTGTCACCCTTTACCCGACGCTAACTCCCTCTACACTCCACCAAACAAGGCAAGAGTAGGTACGTTGGAATCAGGAGAAAGAACACATGGTATCAGAGCTAGGTCCCCTGGACAAGGAGACTCCTCGTCGGCGGCGATCACGGAATTGAGCGGCGGCCCCAGAAACGGCACAGGAGGCAAGTGGCGGCCTGAACCGCTGCTTGCCCAGGCCAGGGCCGTCCAAGGAGAGTGCGCAGGGCGGCCGGACCTTTCCTTAGGTCCGCGTGCAGCCAGAGAGGTGCGACACATGGCCTCTAGGAGTCTTAGACCGCCGAGGCATCACTAAGGACGGCGTCCAAGGGGCGACGCCGGAACTGAGAAGGAGAAAAGGGATGCCACAGCGTCCCCTACATTGTGGAGGGAGACATATAGCTGACAGCAACATCAAGAAGGAGTGGGGAAGGAGCTAGGTGAGAATGACCTCTAGCACCCTCCCTCCTTGGGTGAAGGAAGGGGAAACAGTCGCCGGCAGCCCTGTGAGGACGTGCTTAGGCCCACCGCAGCAGCATGAGCTAAGCGGGAAATGGCCAAGGGGGCAGCCCGCAGGGAAGTGCCTCCGTTCCCGGAGGTGAACAGCCCGTCGCCACCACCGCAACGGTGACGTGGGATGATCTGTCGCGTGTCATGGCCCAGAAAGATCTTGCGCCGCCACTCTTGGGCACACGTGACTTCCTAGCCTGGAAGGATGTATTTCTAGCTTGGGCGGCCGAGCACGGCTTGGAGGATTTGTACTTGAACCCTCCAACCGCCACCACCGAAGACCGCGTGCTCTTGCGTGCCTTCAACGCCTTGGTCCGGGCTCTTCCCGATGACCAGGCTGACAAGAATGCTGTCCTGGCGTGCCCTGATCTGCCTAAGTGTCCACGGCTCCTTAGTGCAAAGAGACTTCCAAGGGAGGTGTGTGCTTTGGGTCGCCACAACACCAAGTGAGCAGAATTCAGGCAGAACACAGATTTGCGGAAACTGAGAAAGGCTGGGAATCATCAATGGTTAGTTATTTTGGTGAGATTAAATCAGATTCTTATAGCCTGTGATCTAAGCTTTCCAATGCATCCAAGTACGCCCAAAACGGAGCAGTAGAGCCCCTGCTACGGCCGTTAGAGTAAGCCATGGTGGAGCCGAGCCGCCCACCATACCCACGAACGGGAATGACGGGAGGCGCTTCGACGGTGGCCTGTCGAAGCGCCCTTCCTGTCATCCCAACGTGGGGGGAGGCTCGCCCTGGTCCAGAAGACCATCCACATCCCTTTTGTTCATGGCCCATGTGTCCTTGGAGCATATTGAAGTCGAACTTGGATCACTGGTGGTGGAATTAATCCGTCACCAATGACGGAACCCAGATTCCACCCACCTACCACCCGAACTTCGGATGGGGCTAACTTTCAGAATTCTCAACCAATTCGAGCAACTGAAAGCTCGAAACTACATGGCAAAATGCAAGGAGTCCAAATCTGTAATCAGATCAGACATCCAACCACTCCCTAGTGGTCGAACCAGGATAAACGGCAAACGGCATCCATGGCAGGGGCACTTTTAACACAGGCTTATGCAATCCCGCACTTGCGCTTTGGCGGCAAGGGGGAAGACCCGGCTAATCCTCGTAGTGGAGCCCCTCGCCCCTATGAGGCTTGGCAACACCTTGCCACCCACCACGAGGAGCGAGGAATGGCTCTCGTTATAACCCTTCGCGACAGGCTGTGAGGCCTCTATCCCAAGCCGAGCGCACCCATCTCAGAGTACTGGGATGCCGCAATGGACATCCGTCGGCAGATCCTTGGTCTTGGTGCTCCCTGTTCTGTGCTTGAGTGGTTGGACCCGGTTCTACTCCATCTGGGCGAGCCGTACAGGGACTTTTGACGTACCCTCTTGCGCCGTCTTCGCGTGACCGACATTGAGACGACCGATCTGGCGGAGGTGTTTGAGGAGCTCCGCCATTATGAGGACATCCTTTGCAGAGAAGCGCGCGATGCAGGAGGCTCTTCCTCCGCCAGCGCCTTCACACATCAGGCAGCTCCGGGTCATTCCTCAGGACCAAGCCACGGGGGAGGCCGAGGAGGTGGAGGACGAGGTGTGCAGTCAGGCGGAGGGCGTGGTCGAGGTCGAGGTCGAGGTGCATGGGACCGGACTTGCAACTACTGTGGTCAACCAGGTCACTACTGGAGGGCCTGTCCTGAGCTACAGCGGATGATGACCCCACCACAACAGCATCAGCAGTCTTCCCTGCCACCTCCTCGCTCGCAGCAGCTACACCCACCAGCGTGGGTCTTGCAGAATCCACCTCAACCTCGTGCTCCAACATCTTTTGGGGCAGCCACCTTTGGGCCATCTCCGCTGCTGCCAGTGCCGGCGCCACGTGTGTACCAGGGACTGCCGCTGATGTATCCAGGACCATACTACGTACCACCGGCCTCCACCACTCCAGTCCCTGTGCCAGTGTGGGCACAGCGAGTTTACGCTGACATGAGCGACTCGCAGCAGCCTACGCCAGCCATCCCCACTGTCGGGTGGACCACGCCCGAGGAGCTGCAGCCAGCCGAGCCGACAGCCATGCCTCAGTCGTCAGGTCAGCGGTTTGGTCACACGCACGTCACCACATCGCACACACTTCCCATGCATGAGTGGTTTTTTGATACCGCTGCATCGCATCACATGTCACCGCATCGGCAGCTGTTTGTGTCACTTTATGCTACGCACGATGTTGAGGGAGTGAAGACCGGATCCGGGGAAGAGTTGCCAGTTGAGGGTGTGGGTACTGTGGCATTGCAAGCGCCGGGAGGGGTCTTGTGGCTGACTGGCGTGTTGTTTGTTCCCAAGCTTCGTGTGAATCTGTTGTCAGGGGGGCAGTTGGATCGACAAGCTAGCATGTCCACTCTGACGCAAGGGCAACGATGCATGCTTTTTGATTCTGCAGGTGCATTGTTGGTCGATGGGCCTTTGCATGCTGATGTGTTGTATCGTCTCACACTCTTTCCACTTGCACCATCTCAGTCACATCGCCCACAAGCACATGTGATCACGGTTCCTGATGCAAAGCATACCAAGTTACTGCATCGTCGTTTGGCGCACGTCAACACAGACATGATAACTGACATGTTGAAACACATCCCAGCACATGGACTCCTTCCTACTGACTGTCCCCATGGTCTGAAGGTAGGGACCTGTCTAGAGTGTCAAGAAGGGAAGGCCCACAGGCAAACCTTTCCCAGATCTGAAAATGTCAGCAAGGTCCCACTTGCATTGGTTCTCGCAGACTTGACTGGCCCCATGCCTGTGCCCTCGGTGCAGTATGGGTCCCAGTACATACTGACACTTACTGATGACTACAGCAGATTTTTCTGGGCATTCCTGCTGAAATCTAAGGCTGATGCACAAATCGCCATTGTCAAGTGGATATCGCGTGCTGAGCGTCAAACAAACTGCAAACTGCAAAAGCTGCGCACAGACAAAGGAGGGGAATTCCTGGGTACCTTGGCCGTAGAACTCAGGGCTAAAGGCATAGAATGCAAAAAAACCGCCCCGTACACACCACAACAAAATGGTGTGGCGGAGAGGTGGCACAGAACACTGGGTGACGCGCTGAGAACTTTACTCACAGAGTCTGGACTGTCGTTTGGGTTTTGGGAAGAGGCTGTCAAGTATGTGACGTGGGTGTGGAACCGCATTCCACAGGGTCAACTGCCTAAGTCAGTCACACCGTGGGAACGGTGGTTTAAGGAAAAGGCCGATCTCCGACCGGCGCGGGTATGGGGAACGATGGCTTGTGTGTGGCTTGCTCATCCGCAACGTGAAAGCAAGCTTGGCCCGCATGGACGCTGGTGTGTTTTTGTAGGAGTATCCCACGCCTCCAAAGCGTGGCATTTCTGGGACCCCACGAGTCACAGTTTTGTGGAAAGCCGAGACGCGTCGTTCTTGGAACATATGTCATATAGGCAATTCCAAACCCTGAAACATGCTCTCAAGCCAACAACGCCAGAGCGCTATCCTGAGTATGTCAGCGTCCCGGTGTTTGTTCCTCATGAGGTGTCAACACCCTCAATGCAGGAAATCACCGACAGGAACACACCTGTACCTGTCGACCTTCTATCCCCTGCTGATCTTGCTAGCACGGAGTCCAGTGCTCCACAGTCCCCACCGGGTCTTCACACTCATGATTCCTCACAGCGCACTGAGAGTGCTACAACACCACCTCCCGAGCCTGTCCGACGGTCCCTACGGGATCGTCCACGTGTAGACTACCGACAGTTCTATCATACCACAGGTCCCACAAGGGTGAACCACACAGTGGTGGAACCACTAACGCTGTCCGAGGACAGGGGGCGTTCCGATGCTGCTGAGTGGGAGAAGGCCGTGGTGGCTGAGCTCAATGCTCTCATGGAACATGGAGTATATGAGCTCGTGCCACTTCCCCCTGGTCGAAAGGCCATTGATGTCAAATGGGTCTTCAAGCTGAAAAGGAATCTGAAAGGCTTGATTGAAAAATACAAAGCTCGGTTGGTAGCCAAGGGGTTTCATCAAATCCCTGGGCAAGACTTTACAGACACTTATGCACCGGTCGGAAAACATAGCACCAGCCGTGCACTGCTGGGGTGGCAGCACGCGAAGACTGGGAAATACATCAAATGGATGTTAAAAACGCCTTTCTGAACGGTCCTCTTGAAGAGGAACTGTACGTAAAACAACCCGAGGGGTTTGAGGATGGGACTGACCGTGTGTGGTTGCTGCTGAAAGCCCTTTATGGACTGAAGCAAGCACCTCGCTGCTGGAACAAGGAAATCCGGCGGACACTGGAAAATGGTGGGTTTACACAAAGCTTGTGTGATCCGTCTCTTTTCTTGCGGTGGGAGAAAGATGTCCCGGTTGCACTCCTGGTCTATGTGGATGATCTTCTGATTCTCTCCCCCTCACTTTCTCTCATTGCATCCACAAAAACACTGCTTACCCAACACTACAGCATGACGGACTTGGGTGAGGCTAGAAACTTTTTGGGCATGACCATCACCAGAGACAGAGAAGCACGCACACTCAGTTTGCATCAGGGACGGTTCATCGCACATCTCACCACACGTTTCCAGCATCTTGTCCAGCATCTGCCACCACAGCAGTCACCGATGAGTCCAGACGTCTGTGCTCAGCTGTTGGATGCTCATACCACTGACTACGGATCAGACTGTGATCCCACACTGTATCGACAGATCACTCACAGTCTATCATACCTGGCGTCCACCACACGCCCTGACATATCATGTGCTGTCAATGTGCTGGCCCAGTTCGGTCAATAACCGTGCACTGCTCATCAAAAGGCACTGCTGAAGGCGTTGCGCTATGTGTTAGACACGGCTAGTCTTGGTCTGGTCTTTGCTCCCACGTCCGGTCCTGTGTTGGATGGGTTCTGTGACAATGACTATGCTCGTGACCGTGGTGCTCACAGTCGAGGTGGCTATGTGTTTCGTGTATGGGGCACAGCCGTGTCGTGGCGTAGTGCAAAGCAGTCTTGTGTAGCACACAGTGTGGCTGAAGCTGAATACATGGCTCTGGGTGAGGCTGCATCTGAAGGGATTTGGCTTGCACGCTTGCTTGAGGAGTTGGGTTTGCCTGCACATGCTGTGCCACTCTACAGCGACAGCTCTGCCGCACGATGCATTGCCGCAAATGATGGTGTGCTGCACTCACGCACTAAGCATATCAGTGTAGAATACCATTTCGTGCGAGAGGCAGTCGACGTTGGTGCTGTGCAAGTCTGCTCCATCAAAGGCAATGCTCAGCTAGCCGACTTCTTAACCAAGGCTCTTTCCTCCACTGCACTCCAACTACAACTCCACTCTCTTGGCTGCACATCTGTCGCACCCATGTCCAAGGGGGCGTGTTAATCCTGTACATGTTTCATGCATTGTGGTGGACATGAGTGCGCAGGGCAGGCTGATCCAGCGAGTGGAGGCCATGCACCGTGAGCCGCATATCATCGGCGGGCTAAGACCCTGGTTCACCCGCCCTCACACCGCGTGCACGCCTCCCTCCTGGCAATCCTGCTTCTGCTACACTCTTAGCAGCGAGGGTGATACCCTTGCCTGACCTTGGCTTGCTGACCTAGTTTTGGTTCTTCACACATTTGGGATCAAACACCTAGATTAATCTTGCTGTGACTTGTGTGTTAGGTTAGACAATCGCAAACAGCCCTCAAACCTGAATGTGGCATGGTTAGGACTTTCGGAGCTGAGACGGGCATTTTGCCCTCGAGCTCGAGTTGGAGCCGGCGAGCTTCGCTCGCCGGCCGAAGGGTGAGCCTCGACTAGCAAGACTCACCCCGTAGGTGGGTTGCTCATCGATGTGCAAGGTGGATCTATGCCTGTCACCCTTTACCCGACGCTAACTCCCTCTACACTCCACCAAACGAGGCAAGAGTAGGTGCGTTGGAATCAGGAGAGAGAACACAGTAGCCATGGCACAGGGGAAGAAGGGCAAGAAGAAACGTGGTTCGGGCCAACAATTGTTGTAGCAACAGCAATCATCGGGCTGTAGCAATGGACGTACTACCCACTGCTACAACGGTGGAGGCGCTTATCCCTACACCGAGTGCCTGCAGCCGCTTGATTGGGGGCGGATCACTCGCGGTCTTCAGGCTGCTCACGGGCAGTGGGTTGTGTTGAGGAGCACAGCCTCTAGTCGTGTGGTGACCACGATTGCAGTAGTTCTTGCTTACCCACCAGCGAGCAGTGGCAACGTAGACCCACGTGACCGCACCATCATCGGGCTCCGTCACCTTCTAGCGCTTCACTTTCAGGGAGGTGCGAGTGTGTTGTCACGGCCGGGTGGTTCACAGACTGTTTGTTTATCTGTACACCTTCTGTGGGGTTTCATCGAGTTCCCGAGTGGGGAACTTGATGAAATCCCACAGAAGGTGTACCCTATAGGTATTGGGACGTATAGTAAAAAAAAACACAAAAGGGGGATAGAGTGGTATACTGTTGTAGCAACGACCCCTACAACAACAGCTACAACAAGTACGAAAACTGCACCAGTAGTAGCACAGGTGGCTTGAAGCCACAACCGTTGACAATCGATGGCGATCGCAGCAGCAGCAACAGCTGCATGAGACGTGGTAGTAGCAGCAGGAACAAAGATGGCCTGAGGCCACAGCCGTTGGCTGACAACATGGTGGCAGGGGTTGTACTAGAGGCGTCTCCCTTGTCCCCAGTTGCGGGGTTGATATGCCTCGCCCTCTTTGTATTCATCAATTTGACGGTCGTAGAGGGGATGGAGTGTCCACCGTCGACCACAGGAAAGTACAAAATGGATGCGCCGGATAGTGCTAGACGGCGGGAGTATGTGGCTGATCGCCAGGAGGGGGCGGGAATTCCCTGTGAGGACGATGATTTGTCCGATGAGGAGTGATCAGACACTGAGTCCGAGGTAGATGTAGAGGCCCAGTGTGCTGTTGTGTTTGCAACAGCCATAGCACGAGCATGGGATGGCTCCGAGCAATGGCAGACGTTTGTGTGTGAGACACGTTGGCAGCGGTTCATGAGCTTGTAGTAGTTATCCTTGCAGGTACAACCGCCATGGAGGATGCAATGTGGGCTGCAAACCTCTGGCTAGTGACTGTCCTGACCAGCGTCGCAGACACCAGGAAAGTTCCAGCCGACAACATAGCTACAAACATCCGGGCTGCAGCTCCTATGCCTGAGTGCCTGGGCTTCGCGGTGGAAGCGCAGGAGGCAGTCGTGGCTCAAGTGGAGGTGCACGTGCACGGACTCATGGCTGAGCTCCGGGAGGCTAGCAGATGTTGTTGCACCACGGATTATCTAGCATGATGGGATGCAAAGGCGTGCATGAAGGATGTGAACACACATCTTGAGACAGCTGAGTGGTCTCTATAGGATGCACGTCTGGGACGGACAAACCTATAGTATCACGTTGACAATTGACTGTGCACAAGGGGTTGGGCGGAGCCCCACAGGGTTAAGCACGCTCTTAATGAGGGTGACGACACCGAATGTGTAGATGCATCAAAGGATGCCGACGTTCGGCCAACAGTCGATAGCCAACTGATAGGTGTGTTAGCAGTAGCTGGTGCCTTCGCAGCAGCAACTCCTGCAAGTGCAGGCGTTGCACATGCCGACGAGCTATGTGGTGCCAACGTCTTGCCAGCAGTTGGTGGCCAGGCAGCACATGAGGTGACGTAGGGGACCGTGACTTGTGCGACGAGCAAGCCAAGCTGAAATCCAACCCACTAAAGAAGGCAGCGAGGCTATAGGAAACCGTGGCTTGTGACGATGTTCATGCGATGAAGGTCCACCTTCAATTTTGTCCTATGACTGACCGCGCATATGTGACAAATGTAGTTGGCCGGTTGACTACAGCAACAGATCTTGATGGGCTACACACGTACCTTGACGTTGCACAGTCTGCGAGGCGATATGCAACTCAGCAGCTGGTGGCCATATGGCAGGTGATTATTTTGGAGGAGGCCCTCAGCGTTGTACCAGTTGCTGCAATAGGTGACGACAACAGTGACCACAATAGTGACCACAACAGTGACCACGAAGATGACAATGATGACAACGAAAATGACTACGATGACAGAAACGAAGGCATTACGGGGTGAGGCTACATGCGTGCACGTCCCACCAACATCACCACCTCATGAGGTGGTGGTGATGCTGGTGGGACGTACATACATACATACATACATACATACATACATACATAAATACATACATACATACATACATACATACATACATAGATACATACATACATACATACATACATACATACATACATACATACATGCATGCATGCATGCATACATACATACATACATACATGCATACATACATACACACATACATACATACATACATACATACATACATACATCCATCCATCCATCCATCCATCCATCCATCCATCCATCCATCCATCCATCCATCCATCCATCCATCCATCCATCCATCCATACATACATGCATACATACATACATACATACATACATACATACATACATACATACATGCATGCATGCATGCATGCATGCATGCATACATACATGCATACATACATACATACATACATACATACATACATGCATGCATGCATACATACATACATACATACATACATACATACATGCATCCATCCATCCATCCATCCATCCATCCATCCATCCATCCATCCATCCATCCATCCATCCATCCATCCATCCATCCATCCATCCATCCATCCATACATCCATCCATCCATCCATCCATCCATACATACATGCATGCATGCATGCATGCATGCATACATACATACATACATACATACATACATACATACATACATACATACATACATACATACACACA
>SZWC01001391.1:34146-51991 GCA_023375785.1 Penium margaritaceum | reverse complement strand
CGTGTGTGTGTGTGTGTGTGTGTGTGTGTGTGTGTGTGAGAGAGAGAGAGAGAGAGAGAGAGAGAGAGAGATAGAGAGAGAGAGAGAGAGAGAGTGAGAGCGTGTGAGAGTGTGTGAGAGTGTGTGAGAGTGTCTGAGAGTGTCTGAGAGTGTCTGAGAGTGTGTGAGAGTGTGTGAAAGTGTGTGAGAGTATATGAGAGTATGTGAGAGTGTGTGAGAGTGTGTGAGAGTGTGTGAGAGTATGTGAGAGTGTGTGAGATTGTGTAAGAGTGTGTGAGAGTCTGTGAGAGTATATGAGAGTGTGTGAGAGTGTATGAGAGTGTGTGAGAGTGTGCGAGAGTATGTGAGAGTGTGTGAGAGTGTATAAGAGTGTGAGAGTGTGTGAGAGTGTGTGAGTGTGTGTTGGAGTGTGTGTGAGAGTGTGTGAGAGTGTGTGTGAGTGTGTAAGATTACATGAGAGTGTGTGAGAGTGTGTGAGAGTGTATGAGAGTGTGTGAGAGTGTGTGAGATTGTGTAAGAGTGTGTGAGAGTCTGTGAGAGTATATGAGAGTGTGTGAGAGTGTATGAGAGTGTGTGAGAGTGTGTGAGATTGTGTAAGAGTGTGTGAGAGTCTGTGAGAGTATATGAGAGTGTGTGAGAGTGTATGAGAGTGTGTGAGAGTGTGTGAGATTGTGTAAGAGTGTGTGAGAGTCTGTGAGAGTATATGAGAGTGTGTGAGAGTGTATGAGAGTGTGTGAGAGTGTGTGAGATTGTGTAAGAGTGTGTGAGAGTCTGTGAGAGTATATGAGAGTGTGTGAGAGTGTATGAGAGTGTGTGAGAGTGTGTGAGATTGTGTAAGAGTGTGTGAGAGTCTGTGAGAGTATATGAGAGTGTGTGAGAGTGTATGAGAGTGTGTGAGAGTGTGTGAGATTGTGTAAGAGTGTGTGAGAGTCTGTGAGAGTATATGAGAGTGTGTGAGAGTGTATGAGAGTGTGTGAGAGTGTGTGAGATTGTGTAAGAGTGTGTGAGAGTCTGTGAGAGTATATGAGAGTGTGTGAGAGTGTATGAGAGTGTGTGAGAGTGTGTGAGATTGTGTAAGAGTGTGTGAGAGTCTGTGAGAGTATATGAGAGTGTGTGAGAGTGTATGAGAGTGTGTGAGAGTGTGTGAGTGTGTGTGAGTGTGAAATAGTGTATGTGTGTGTATGAGTGTGTTAGTGTGTTAGTGTGTGTGTGTTTGTGTTTGTGTGCGTGTGTGTGTGTGTGTGTGTGTGTGAGAGAGAGAGAGAGAGAGAGAGAGAGAGAGAGTGTGTGTGTGTGTGTGTGTGGAGGTAATGTTGCATTGTTCAAGCACAAATGGCAGTTGATGTCTTCCATTATCTAGGCATGCATGATTTGTCGTGGTCAGTTTGGTGTGTCAAGGTGTCTAGCTACGTAGAGTAAAGTGAGTCTAGTTTTTAACAGCCATTACCCATTCACTCGCATTTGCACATCATTGCATACCACACCTGACTAATTTCATCTATTGACAATTCCAGCACGATGAACTACTTTTGAAGTTACCCAATCTACAGACTTGAAGACCCTACATATCTTTGGTGACTCTTTCCATGAACACATGCATCTCATCTGTGAACCACTTCTTTCGTTGACATCCATAGCAATGGATGGCGTCATGTTCTAGTGACCTGTATAGAGTCCCTAGCATATGGTGTTGGGGTACATTGGGAATCCTGACTGGTCGTAGCCACCCCCTGGTTCCAGAAGGGACTCCTTTGAAGAACTAACCAAGCCGTTGTGGTTTGAGTGGGTGTCGGTGCAGTCCACGTTAGATGCATTGCATTGTTCAAGCACCGATAACCATTGACGTCTTTCATCATCTAGGCATGGACAATACTTTATGGTTTTTTTGGAGTATTGTGGTGTCTAGCTATGTAAAGTAAAGTGAGTCTAGTTTTCGATAGCCATTTCCAATTCACTCCCACTTGAACATCATTGTATAAAAAACCATTCATCTATTAAAAAATCCAACATGACCAACTGCTTTTGACATGAACCAATCTGTTGATTTGAAGACCCAACACATCTTTGGCGACTCATTCCATGCACACATGCATCGCATTTGTTATCCAATTTTGTTGTTGAGATCCATAACAATGGATGGCATCATGTTCGAGTGACCTGTATAGAATCCCTTGCATGTGGTGTTAGGGTATATTAGGAATCCTGACATGCCATAGCCACCCTACGGTTCTAGAAGGGACCCCTTTGGAGGTTCAATCATGTTGTCGTGGCTTGAGTGGGTGTCGATGCAGTGAACATTAGATGCATTGCATTCTTCAAGCACCGATGGCCATTGAAATCCTTTGTCGTCTAGACATGTAAGATATGTCGTGGTTATTTTGCTATGTCCTGGTGTCTAGCTACGTAGATCAAAGTGATTATAGCTTGTGATAGCCATTTCCCTTTCACTCCCACTTGCATATCTTTGCATAGCATTCCTACCAGATTTCATCTATTCACAATTCCAACGTGACCAAAAACTTTGCACAAGCAGCAAGATATGTTTGGCGACTCATTCCATGCAGACATGCATCCCATATGTGAACTACTACTGTCGTTGACATCCATAGCAATGGATGACTATATGATCTTCTCACCTGTATGTAGTCCCTTGCATTTGGTGTTGGGGTACATTAAGAATCTTGACTGGCCATAGCCTTGTCGTTGTCCCGGAAGGGACCCCTTTTGACATCCAAAGAAATGGATGGCATAATGTTCTGTATGGATTCGCTAGCATGTGGTGTTGGGGTACATTGGGAATCCTGATTGGCCGTAGCCACCTTGCGGTTCCAGAAGGGACCTCTTTGAAGAACCAGCCACGTTGTTTTGGTTCGAGTGGCTGTCGATGCAGCCCACACTAGATGCATTGCATTATTCAAGCACTGATGGCCGTTGACTTCCTTCATGGTCTAGGTATGCAGGATATGTCATAGTCAGTTTGGTGTGTTGTGGTATCTAGTTACGTAAAGTGAGTCTAGTTTGTGATAACCATTCCCATTCATTCACACTTGCAAATATCTGCCTACCCTACCTGCCGGATTTCATCTATTTACAATTCCAACTTAACCAACTACTTTCAACAAGGCCAAATTTTCAAATCAAGATTAAAGATATCTTTGGCAACTTGTTACATGCACACATGCATCCCATCTGTGAACCACAGTCATCGTTGATATCCACAGTATTCGATGGCGTCATGTTCCCGTGACCTGTATAGAGTCACTAGCATGTGGTATTGTGGTACATTTGGAATCCTAACTGGCCATAGCCACCCCGCAGTTTCAGAAGGGGCCCCTTTGAAGAACCAACTACATTGTTGTGGTTCAAGTGGGCATCAGTGCATTCCACACTAGATACAGTGCATTGTTCAAGCGTCGATGGCCGTCGATGTCTTTCATTGTCTAGGCATGCTGTGAACCGAGGGGCGCCCGGCATGACGGTCACACGCCGAGCCCTTGGGATAAACCTCCCAACCCTCAACCCCTTGGTGTGTGGGCCAACCCTTGAGATGTCGCACGACCCCCTCCTAGCAGCTAGACCACTGATAATGACTGAGGTTCCCGTCGTGCGACTCTCCCGGCGGCGTATGCACCAAGGTGTGCTGCGGAAGACTTGTAGGATCAAATGAACGTGTGCAAGGCGATTCTTGGAGAAAACAGATAGTTGGGCAAGGAAATAATCCTTAGAATTGATAGATCAGTACAAGACAATGTACAAAGTATCTGGGTCAGATTGGCATGCCTAGAACAACCCCTAGGCTTCCTTATGTACCAGTCCCTATGATCCAGCCGAAAGCTCCTCGGTGCTTCGAAGCCCTTTACTGAAGCTCACTCATGCAAACAACACATGCATCATGTAGTACGCGCCGCAAGCTTTCCAACACACCAAATAACACCTCAATCTGTGGAGAAATGGCCACGGCTAAGTTATGGCCGTTTGAGTCCTCCACGCGTGACGGCCGTTGACAGCACCGCCAGCGGAGGTCACAGCCATCCGAAGCGCCCTTGCTTGCGAATGCAGCTCCAGCCGCCATCCCAAAGCGCCCACGGACCCCAATAAACCTTGCCTATTTGGCTGAGCGTCCATCTAGGGGTGCTTTGGCTGCAGTGGGCGAGAAAGTTGCTCCGCCTCGTTGGGGTCGAACCGGTGCTCCCGTCCATTTTCCGGACGTGCACCGCCCAACTTTGCCCGGCCATATCTTTCTCGTCCTTGCACCGAATGACCCAGTTCTTGGACCAAACCTGTACGGTTTTTCACGTATTATACAATCATGGCCTCAAATAAGGTGTTTGATGCCATCAGGGTGATCAAAATTTCCTCCACCGGCGGGTCCCATAACACCCCCCCCCCCCTGAGGCGCGCCGCCGCGGTGCGCTCCCGGTAGACTCGGAAGACGTCATCCGCACCACCGCTTCGGCTATTAGGAATCCAACAGNGTCCTTGCACCGAATGACCCAGTTCTTGGACCAAACCTGTACGGTTTTTCACGTATTATACAATCATGGCCTCAAATAAGGTGTTTGATGCCATCAGGGTGATCAAAATTTCCTCCACCGGCGGGTCCCATAACCCCCCCCCCCCCCTGAGGCGCGCCGCCGCGGTGCGCTCCCGGTAGACTCGGAAGACGTCATCCGCACCACCGCTTCGGCTATTAGGAATCCAACAGTTGTGCATTCAAAGGTACTTGCCACCCTTTTCCATTCCAACGATGTGCAGAACAAGCCTCACATGCATCCAACCCGCCACCAACACCGGTGGAGGAGTCGTTCCCGCAACTGTAGTTGTTGCGATCCAGCAGCACCTTCATCCACCAAGAACCCCCTTGACCTTCCAGTGCTTTTTTGCCAGTCACAGCATCCACTGTTGCATCATGAGAAGCCGCATGAACCTCTCCTAGTAACCAACCCGCTGCTAGTGACCGAGGTTACCGCCACACAACGTCTCATCCTCACCTCACCAATGCGGCGAAGTGAGATCCGTCCCCTTCACGGCCACAAGATTGCACAACCAATCCGGTTCTGGACTCTAGGCATGCAACCGGTCCCGGCCGATGAAGAAGACGTAATCATCCATTGGGCACTTACGAAGAATACATCGCACGCAATATCGCCCACTTGGATAGATTGCTTGACAAGAGGTCTGCTGCACGCCACCAATATGGACATCCGCTCCACCGTCGATGCCCCCTCCAAGGTGCAATGCCAGCCTCCTCCTTGCAGTCAAGTTGTCGTAGAAGCCGAAACCCGTGCCGCCAACCTACAGGCCACGCAGCTTCCTCTGACCCTTGGAACCCCAAAACCGGAATCCCAAAAACCAGCCCTAGGAAAACCCCTAGAGCTACCAAGCCCTCCTTCGACCCGCATGAGCAAGCAAACAGCACCATAGTAGGCGGAAGCCTTTCCGGACTGGTGCTCAATGTGTGGATGAAGGATGTACAGCAGCGAGAACCTTTCCCTCACTACTGCTGCCCGAAGCCTTGCTTTGCCTTGCGCTTGGGGCACTCCTTCCTGCCGTGACCCTCCTCGCTGCAGCACCAATACTTGGCCCTCGGTCCCCGTTGCCCGTCCAAGCCTTGTTGCTCCCCTCGGATCACATCCACTTCCATGGGCACAGCCTGATCTGGCTGCTCCACCCAAAACTGTGGTGCAAATCTGCTCCGGCTTGCATTGTAGTCGACCGCATCGAAGTGTTCTGCTGCCAAAACCAGCTCTGCAAAGGTCCGCAACCCGAGCACCGCGAGTTCACGTTGGACGTGCGGCTTCAGGCCGTCATGGTAGCGGTCGTACGCCTCCGCATCCGAGAGGTCGTCAATCTGCGCCGCCAAGGCCATGAAGTATGTAGTGTAGTCCTGGACCGATCCGCCTTGCTTGACGTATTTGATCTTGTCACGTGCGACCCGGCTGCCGTTGAGGAGGTCAAAACGTGCCTGGAGCATCATCTCAAATTGCTCCCACGTCTCTGGTTTCTCCGTCAACGCCCGCGCACCAAGCTGCACTTCCCACCCTAGTGGTAAACTCAACAGTGGCTGAAGCCGTGCACCGGCCCCCAGCCCGTCTGGCAACCCAGCGGCGTTCCGCCGGCACAATGTCGACCACCACTACAGCGCAATTCCCTAGAGCAGCGTAGGAGCATACTCTAGTCTTGTGGCATCTTCTCCCACAGGAAATTCCAACGTCGTGAAGTACAAGTTCACCGTGAAGAGCCACTCGCGTGCACTGCCCTTGCCGGTGTAGAACTCCGGCTCCTTCAGCTTGGGCCGCCAAAAGGCAGGTGTGGATGCCAATGCAACACCCCCTAACGCACTGCTCCCTTGACCGACGTACCTCGCCTCAACCTCCGCGCGCAACTGCTAGTTCTCTTGACACAAACTTGTCAAGAGCACGCTGGATCTCCTCCATGAGTAAAGCCTGGTCAAATGCCGCTACCACCATGGTTCCGGTTGTGACGATTAGATTCTGACCAAACGTAGTTGTGGCAGATCTCCTACCTCCCTTGGGTCCGCGCAAAGACCGAGCGAACGCCCACGTGGCTCTGATACCAAATGTGAACCGAGGGGCGCCCGACGTGATGGTCACACACCGAGCCCTTGGGATAAACCTCCCAACCCTCAACCCCTTGCTGTGTGGGCCAGCCCTTGAGATGTCACATGACCCTCTCCTAGCAGCAAGACCGCTGCTAGTGACCGAGGTTCCCGTCGTGCGACTCTCCCGGCGGCGTATGCACCAAGGTGCGTTGCGGAAGACTTGTAGGATCAAATGGACGTGTGCAAGGCGATGCTTGGAGAAAAAAGAGAGTTGGGCAAAGGAATAATCCTTAAAGTTTATAGATCAGTACAAGGCAATGTACAAAGTCTCTGGGTCAGATTGGCATGCCTAGAACAACCCCTAGGCTTCCTTATGTACCAGCCCCTATGAGCCAGCCGAAAGATCCTCGGCGCTCCGAAGCCCTCTACTGAGGTTCACTCATGCAAAAAACATATACATCATACATTACACAGCGTGTGCTTTCCAACACACCAAAGAACGCCTCAATCCGTGGAGAAACGGCTAAGTTATGGCCGTTTGAGTCCTCCACGCGTGACGGCCGCTGGCAGCACCGCAATCGGATGTCACGGCCATCCAAAGCGCCCTTGCTTGCGAATGCACCTCCAGCCGCCATCCCAAAGCGCCCATGGACCCCAATGAACCTCGCGTCATTGGCTCAGCATCCATCCAGGGGCGTTTTGGTTGCAGTGGGCGAGAAAGTCGCTCCGCCTGGTTGGGGTCGAACCGGTGCTCCCGTCCATTTTCCGGACGCGCACCACCCAACTTTGTCCTGCCGTATCTTTCTTGTCCTTGCACCGAATGACCCGGTTCTTGGACCAAACCCACACGTTTTTTCACGTAGAATACAATCATGGCCTCAAATAAGGTGTTTGATGCCATCAGGGTGATGAATAAACCGCCTCGACCGGCGGGTCCCATAACACATCCACGATATATCATGTGCAATTTGGTGTGTCATAGTGTCTGGCCACGTAGAGTAAAGCGAGTCTAGGTTGTGATAGCCATTTCCCATTCATACCCACTTTCACATCATTACATACCGCTCCTACTGGATTTCATCCATTGAAAATTCCAACATGACCAATGGCGTTTGTCATAATGCAACAGACAGATTTCTATACCTGATACACATCACGTTTTGATGCCTTCATGCACACACAGTCGACAAAAACTCAACTTAATTCATTATAGGTAAGCAATGTCAGTAGGTAAGTATTGTATTTCAATGCTAGTTATCAGCCAACATGATGCGTAGAAGCTTTGACTTAACAACCCAGGTTGGATGTTTTATTGCGAAATAGTCCATGCCATATGACTAGCACAAACACATTTAGCGCTTCCATATGCATTGTGACATAGACATGAAAGACTTATGGACACTCTTTGTATGTAAGAAGGACAAGAAGAGTTTTAGACACCTACATGTAGGTGTCACTATTGCTGTATATCTGCAAGATCACGTAGGCATGATAACAGTCATGTCCATTTTGGCCTAATAGGATTTAATCTATCCATACTAGGTTCAATATGCATATCTGCATTATAAGCATATTAGACAGATTAACTACATAAACATAATGATATCACTAAGTTTCATGCAGATAGGCATTAAAGCCATGAAACAATAGGATTTGATGAAACCATACCATGTTTTGTAAACATATTGGAGTTGACTAGATTAGACATAGTAAGCATACAGACGTACTGATATTACTAAGTTTCATGCAGATTGGCATAATTTTCATGACTCAATAGGATGTAACCTAACAGTACTGGTTTTGCTATTCATATTGGAATTAAAAGCACATTTGTCATATGAAGAATTAAGAAACACTGATATCATTACGTTACATGCATATTGGCATTGTAGCAAGACATATGTACACTTAAGCAAACAAAATGCACATAATGGCCATTTTCCATCAAGAAAATGCTTGTCGCATTAAGCATGCACGAATGTTCATATACCTGTATTATATGGACCTTGCTACATTAGGAGCATATTTCTCTGATAAAATTATGAAGTTTTAATTTTACAACAATGCACACAAATGCATGAAGTCCCTTTTTTTGCTTACAAAGATCATTCACTGAGTAAGCAAACGTGAGAAACAACATGCAACAAAAAAGAATGTTGCATTATGAGCATGTTAGACATCTTAGGCATTTAGAAACACTGATATCACTATATGACATGCATGTTGGCATCAAAGTAATGTATCTATGCAATGTTGTGTAAACAAAGTACACATCATGGCCATCTTGCCACCTTGAAAATGCTAGTCGCATTAAGCATGTACAGATGTTCATGTACCTCGTATTACATGCAACTTGTTGCATTAGGAGCATGTGTACATGACAAATTTGTGATAACTTTAATTTGCAACAATGTACAAAAACACATGAAGTCCCTTTTTTCCTACAACAATCATTCACCAAGCAAGCAAGCGGGAGAAACTACATGCCACAAAGGAGAATTAACAAAAGAAACAACCACTAATTGTACAACCTTGCAAACAATACACTACACTATGAATTCATGTATTTAATGAAACTTTCCCTCACAAATCTTCATAATTTCTTTCCTTGCACATCAATTGCCAACTTTCCCAAGGTAAAAATACAAAAGAATCCATTTTATTAGTTCATACGCAAATGTTGGCGCCATTATAATACATTTCACTGATAAAAAACCCTTCAAATTTGTCATGATTTAACCCTCTTTACTACGTGGAAAACAATGACAAATTCTTGCATTGGATCAAAAGATGTTTTCATGCATACTCTTATAGATTTACAAATAGCATCACGAGCAGGTTTCCATAACCAATTCCACTATCATTCATTTTTTTTAATAGTATCTCCCACGACATTCTACATACTTCAATCCATAATGGACCTGGACCAAAGACCTTCATGTCTTGGTGGTCTGTTCGCGGACGAAGCCACAGTCAGAAAATCGTCAGCGTGTAAGGAAATGCCGAAGATTTTTGCAAGAAAAGCGATTGAAATAAGACTACTATGAAACCCAAGAGCTCCACAGAGCAAGGCAACCACAATAAGGTTGTAGGGGTGTGATCATATGTCCATCAATTTCGCATTGGATAATTGACCCAAGGGCCTTGTTTCTTCGTGATTCTCAACAAGACAATCTACTTTCTGTAGGTCCGCATTTGGGCGGCGACCGACGGGAGGGTCCGTTGGATTGTCCTCGCGCTTCGAAATTGACTGAAGTTTACAGGTCAACGACTGCCTGTTTATGAAGAATTCCGTTGGCATTTCCCATCGGTAGAACTTGGGTATAAAAAAAACTCAGATATCCATAGGCCTTTGACCTCTAAACCACATTTTGAACCATTCGTGCCTTTGAATCACAAAACCTTGTGCGTGAACCTGGTGAACAAGGGGAATTGGCGGGAGAATAACGATGGGTTTTTCGCTTTCCTTTGTGGTCTTTGCATGAGATTCGCCTGCAACTTGGCGCAACTTTGACACGTACAAACAAGCAAAGGGCTCCTTTGTTGCTCAGATTGGACGGCAGGGCTTGATTCCTTGTGAGATCGGCCGTCAAATCCTCGTCGTCGACAAACGAGCAAAAAGGACCATCTAGTCGAGCCGCAGGATAAAATGGGGCCTTTAGGTCGGGGCTGCCCTTTGGCATTTAAGTCCCCCATATCTAGTAACTGCTCAAGTAACATTGCCATATCCATCGGATTTTATCTTTAAAACTAATGCATCCGCTGGTCGAAGAAAAAAAATGATGTATAGAAATAAGGACGCGAACATCATGTCCTCGCTGCATGAAACGTAGCGTCGGAGCTATGACATCATAAGGCCCTTCAAACAGTCACAAACACCACTTTCAAGGTTTTTGTGATTGTTTGACGGAGGGGTTTGCGTGGGGTTTGCGTGGGGGGTCCAAGACATCCCATGCATTGAAAGGGGATGTGCTAGGTCCCACTGCCGCGGGGCCCAGCAGATCCTCGCGCAAAAAAACCCTCAACTTCAAATGCAATTCAGTTTTGGGTTTGAATTGTTTTTCCTGCAAACCCAAGGTGTTTTCTATGCCTTAAAAATATTCTACCATGTTCTTTTTTGCTCAATTGCGATCGACCAATGACCCTTTATTTCAGTTTTTTTTTTACGCACAAACCCCCTATTACAATGAAGGGTTTTGCGCAGGCGGAGCCCGTGCAAAACATAAAAAACCCTAAATCATACTAGGGGATTTGTGCGTTGAATTCTTCTTAAAGAAAATTGCTCAATTGCAATCTTGCGAGGGAGCAAGGGTCACAATCGAGCGATGGTCACATGACCCTCCTCGCCATGCTCGATCAAGGACGCATGTTGTTGATCGAGCATGGCAAGCGAGGCCGGATACCTCGGTTTTTTTATTCAAGTTCTCAATTTGTTGGACATAAAATGCCGCTCGTCAATATGGGAGGGTCAACCCTTCCAGCCCGTGGATGTACTGGCTACTTCACCCACAAGGTTACTATGTAACCCAAAATGTTAGGGGTAGTATTGTGCGATGTCATTCTAGCCCAAGTACTCGAACCTCTTTTCTCCGCTCGGCGTCGAGGAAATGTATGAGGTTGAAGCATTTTCCAACTGAGAAATGTTTTCCACCACCAAAAGAGAGGAAATGCATCGCAAACAGTGTGCCCAAAGTCAAATGGGCAGACCCTTTGGTCCTCAACTAGCTGTGCAACCGCAGAAAATTATGAATTTGCGCTATCGGGTACTTTGTAGCCTTGCCCTGTGTAACCTTAAGGCGGTAGTCCAGATTCGCCGGACTGTGGCACGGTTGGGAACGCGGGCGAAACGTGGCTACCGCAGACCCTGCTGTAGACCTTACCGCGCACATTGCCGCAGATGCTATGGACCCCATTTCCTATAAATGCACCCGCTGATCGAGCTGCTCTGCCATCTGTGGCAGAGCAGAGTTTGGCTGTGAACGTGATGACCCGATGCGGACCCAGTGGTCTCGGTTCACTCCGTGTTAGCGGGGTTGTATCTTACTGTTTTGTGGTGGTCCAGACTCACCGGACTGTGGCACGGTAGGGAACGCGGGCAGAATGTACGCGTGGAAGACCCTTTTGTAGACCTTACTGCACACGATGCCGCAGATGCTATTTGCCAATTTCTTGGATATGCACCCACTGATCAAGGTGCTCTGTCGTTTGCAGCAGAGCAGAGTTAGGGTGAACCGTGATGACCGGAGTCGAAGCTGGTCACCTCGGTTCACGCCGTGTTACTGGGGTTGTATAGCAAGGTTGATGTTGTCATTTCAGCAAACCTTCCATCACTTGAAAATTCGATGTTTAATGTCAAAAATTTAGCAAGCGATCGCTCATATCACTCCACTTGTTTCTTTCAGATGTTGTTTGAACTGCGATTTAACTGTCCTGCCGCAAAACTCTGCGGCCGCTGACTTGGCATCGGAAAATTGCACATGCTGCAGCCATGGCATGCCACATAAGAGGGTCCAAAGCTTTTGACTAATGAAATCGGACCTCGCTTTCTGTGCCATGAATCTGCCGTTAATGCCACATTGATGGTGGTTGAATTGCTTTTTGCGCGAGCCACATCAGTTCGCAAACTGTCGTAACGCCACATCAGCTCGCAAAGCCCACTTGCCTCCCGTGCCTTCCGTGCCGTGCTGCAGTCCAGTGAGTCTTGGGCCCTCAACCGACACTCCGATTTTGATCTTGATTGTAGGGTTTCCGCGTTTCCCCCTCAAACTCTGATTTTTGGATGACTCTTCAACCTGGAGGGAATTGGTTTGAATGAGCTGGAGATCAAGGACTCCTTCAAACTCACGGGTCTCATTTTCCGATTTTGATGGACACACTTCCCGATTCTTCGGAGGTCATGCTAAGGTAGGCTGTAGTGACTCGCCAATCTGAGCGAGTTGCTACCAGTCCCCAAGGGTGTGTGGACTTTGGAGGCCAACTCGCACACCTAACGGCTCATACGCAGCCGGGAATTCTTGTCGTACCGTCGGCAAGAAGAGAGTATTGGTGTGACCGTAGATGTTGCTTCAGATTTTGTAAAATGATGTCCTAAATCATGTTTTTTATTAGAATCAACATCACAAGCATTTCGTCTGATTCAAATTATATTCGCCAATAGGACGTTACCCAGATTGTGGGAACGATGCCACATAGGATAAGATCACCGCCAAAACATAAGAAATCGGCGGGTCTCACGTTATTCTTGTTTTCTTTGGGTTATGTAGTAACCTATTGTCATCGGTTCGTGGACCTGTTTTCGACAAGAAGGAAAATAGCTGCACATTGAATATATGTTCTCCAAGACAGCTGAAGCTACATGCCTGGTTTGAATTTGCAATACAACAGCATCTGAAATACCTTGATATGTGCTGATAAATGATAAAATGGGTGAAATGAATTCATAAAGAGAACCCTAAATATTGAAGTGTATTAAATGAATGTCTTACTTTATAGTTCATGTTTTAATCATAGTAGATCATAAACATAGACTACTTTGAACAAACGTATGTGAAGGTGAAACTACCTGAATTAAATTGATTTCATATACCTATTAATTCATCTGAACGTACACAAAGTGAGACTTGTGTACACATCGATGTATGCAGATATGGACTTGCGTATGACCATAATGGACGTATGAAGTCAATTCCATGGAAAACATCCATTTGTATACATGATTACTATACAATAATTTTCTGCAAATGTCTACTTTGACATATAAAGCTCTTGATACAATAGCCTAATGTCATGTGAAATGTACCACAATCCCCCGCAAGTCATCAACGACACATTCGACAATCACTTTCTTGTTTTTGGGTTACATAGTAACCCATTGTAATCGGTTCGTTGCCAAAAACTGACCATTGGGAGATTTTCTTGATTTTCTCTATTCCAGACCAAAAGACAATACATGATTTATGAGGTCCCCGAATACAGAATGTCAAATAAATTTCCTTTTCTACTGGTTACTTCACTTGAAAAATACACGACGTACACGAAAGTAGCTTCATGTTGGAATACCTCATTATGCCACACAAATCAAGATGTTTCATCGGTGCAATGTCCTTGAATCTCGCTAAAGGGCTTTCATTACATGGTTTACATTTCAAATTGACATCTTTACAATAAGTTGCATAATAAGCATTACATTATTCACATGTTAATTCATTGTACACATAATGGCACAATGATAGAAAAAAATTACTTCCATAACATTTGTGATTTTTTTACTTCTTCAAAGTGGGATTTTGGTGGTTTCCGGTTCTTTAGGCGACACAAACTTCCTTTTGAATACGCCTTTGTCCACAAGATATGTGATGTGTCCATACTCCTTCATTTTTTACTATGACTTGCTCTGTCGGAGCCATTGGAAGGCAGACAAGAAATTCTTAAGGGTTTTTGGCAGTCGACAAAACTAGCAACAAAGTTGGGTCAGAGCGTGTGAAGGAGGGGAGATAATCAATGGCCGAGGGGAGGGAACAAGCATAGGCTGTTGAATCTTTTTGGATTACATAGTTATTACGTTACATAGTCACCCCTTATCATCGGTTTATAGCATGAAATGACCAGTGGGAGAGTTTCTCTGATTTTTTTTGCTTGTGCAACAAGCAATACACGAGTCCTGATGTCCCTAAACACAAGATGTCAAGCACGTCACAATTCCTAACATTGTGTTTGTACCCAAAAGCTATACAAAGTAGACGCAACATAACTTCATGTCATTATGGCACACACACAAAGAGATTACAAAGGTGCACTGTCCTCATCAAATCTTTTCACAAGGTTTTCCTTGCATACTATACGTTTCAATTTTACATCTTCAGCAAATACACTGTAGCTTTACAAATGATAGCATGCTCTTTGTGAGCACTTCCACGAGCAAGACTCCGTCATTGTTGCCCAGATTGAGGTACAAACTAAAGATGATGGTCACATTGAAGAACAGTTGTAAGATGAACAAAAATGCGTTATAATGTTATTGGCAATTGTTTTTATAAGTTGTTCAGCAGTGGCCTGTGTCATTTTGCCACACACCGCCTCGCTCTCCTCCCCATCTTTGTCCACCCCCCTTCTCCCTCCTCTCCTCTCTCCTCTCTCCTCTCTCCTCTTCCCCTCCCCCTCCCCCTCCCCATCTCCCTACCTCTCCCTCTCTCTCTCTCCCTCTCCCTCTCTCTCTCCCTCTCTCTCTCTCTCTCTCTCTCTCTCTCTCTCTCTCTCCCTCTCTCTCTATCAAGGTCTGTCTTTGCCTAAGTTCACACCCACCTCTATAATGCTACGACACGGTACAACACGATGCAACAACATGACTCAATACGGACACCACATCACAACAAGATAGAACACAATGCGACACGACATGACATGACAGAACATCGCACACCACGCAAAAACACAACACAACATGTTGTCCATTGGGGAGGAAGAAGCAACGGCGCAATGCACGCAAAGGGTTCTATCCTTATTTTGGGGATAGAAACCTTTGCGTGCCGACAAGTACGATACGACAAGACCAGAAATGACATGACACAACACGTCATAATACACCACAGAATAAAACAACACGACACTACAGAGTATACGTACGCCTCTGCATTAACCACGACATAACACGACTCTACGTGACTCTTTCCCTCCCTCTCTCCCCTATGCCTACCCTAAATCCATGCTTACGCTTACACGTAAGCCTATGACGGCACACCAAGGTATGGCACGAGGCAAAAAAACATGACACAACATGGATATCACGACATAACAAGGCAAGAGACAACGTGACATCACATGACACAACACCACACGTCACAACAAAACACAACACTCCATGTTGTCCTCCGGAGAGGAAGAAGAAGTGGCACAATGCATGCAAAGGGTTCTATCTCCTTCGGACAACATGCCAACAAGGGTGACACAACACGACAAGACGAGACATGTCACGATACTATATTGCACACCACAAAACAATACGACACAATATCATAGGATACATGAACGCACACGCATACTCAATGACACAACATGTCCCTCATTAAATTTCTCTTCCTTCTCTTTCCTCTGTCTCTTCCCCAACCCCCCCTCCTCCTCCCCTTCTCCCTCCTCTCTCGCTCTGTGCTTCTCTTTGCCCTCGTCCTTGCCCCTCACCCTCGGCCTCACCCTTGCCCTCGCCCTTTCCTTCCAAGTGAACATCGACATCTAAATGTACGTTTAGGGTTATACCTATATCTATTTCTATCTTTAAGTCTGTCTATGTCAATGTATGTCTATAATTAGAAAGAGAGGAGGGGTAAAAGGGGAGGGAGTAGGGAGGGAGTAGGGAGGGAGAAGGAGAGGTATGGTGAGAGGAAGGGGGAAGGAGAATGGGAGGAGGATAGGGAGTGTAGAAAGAGAGATAGAGATTGTAAGAGGGATGTGCATATGCATATGCATGTGCATATGCATATGGATGTGCATGTTCACATGTATGTGCATCCGCGTGCACGTTCGCATGCGCATGCACATGTTCATGCGCCCAAATCCCAATGTGTATTCTTATGGCCATTTTTATACTGATGTCAATGCTAACGTCCATGTCTACGTTTATGGCTTTTCATATGCCTATGCTCTTTTCCTATGCCTACGCATATACCTATACATACATCTATGTCTAGGTTTATATCTATGCATATGCCTAAGTCCATGCCTACGCCTATACTTGAGCTTGTAACGACATGACACGACAAAAAACGACAGGATACGACATAATACGACACAATACGGAAACCACATCACAAAAGATGAGACACAATACGACACGACATGACATGATACAATATCGCACACTACGAGACAGCACGATACAACATGTTGTCCATCAGGGAGGAAGAAGCAGCCGTGCAATGCACGCAAAGGGTTCTATCCCCTTTTGACTACATGCTGACAAGCACGACACGACAAGACCATACATGATATGACACGACACTATGAGGTATATGTACGCCTATGCATATACCACAACACAACACGACTCTACACGACTATACCAGGACAGACTAAAACAAAACATTGTGTGACATGACACAGAACCACACACCACCACACAGCACGGCATTCCATGTTGTCTGTCGGAGAGGAAGAAACAGCGACGCAATGCACGCAAAGTGTTCTATCTCCTTTGAACCACATGTCAGCAAGCATGACACGACAAGACAAGACATGACATGACATGACATGATTTAACATGAAAAAACACACCATTAAACAATACGGCACGATATCACAAGGTACACGTACGACTACGCATACACTATGACACAACATATCTCTCCTTAACTCCCTCTTCTTTTCCTCTCTCTCTCCCTCCCTCTTCCTCCTCCCCCTCCTCCTTCCCCTCCCCTCCTCTTCCCCCTCCTCTTCCCCCTCCTCTTCCCCCTCCCCTTTACACTCCACATCTCTCGCTCTTTACCTCACTTTTACCCTTACCCTCGCTCTCACTCTCGCTCTCGTCCTGTAAGTGAATATCGAAATCCATGTCTACCTTCAGACATACAACTATATCTATTTCTAAGGGGGGGAGGAGTAGGGGGAGGGGGAGAAGTATGGCAAAAGGGAGGGTGACAGTAACGGGAGGGGGAGAACAAAACACAAGAAGAGGGAGATAGGTTGTGGGAGAGATGTGCATATGCATATGTGTGTGGATGTGCATATTCAAGTGTGTGTACATGCACATATGCATTTACATGCACACACATGCATCTGAATCCATTGATTACTATGACAGTGTGTCCAGCTGATCATTTAATCATTCTTATCAATGACAATGCTAACAACACTGCTCACAAACGATGAAGTACCACACTGTATAGTAGTGATAATGTTCACACCGATACTAGATGATGAGACAAAAGAAAACAACATCACTACCAACAATAGCAACCTTGAGCAAAACGTGACGAAATCTCGTAACCTTCAAAAACTTAATGCACTATGGAAATACCATCTGTCAAAGTCATGAGGAATAGTATATACAATCGAGGAACACGACACACGAACACAACTCAAAAGAGAGAGGATGTAAGCAATCATACAAGAAAAACAAACATAGAAAGAGAAAGAAACACAAAAGGAGACAAATGAACACAAAAAGGAACACCCCCTACTCCCATCCGCATCCCCACCCCCACCCCCATCCCCACCCCCACCTCCCAACCCCACCCCCACCCCAACCCCACCCCCACCCCCACCACCACCCCCCACCCCCTACCCCCTACCCCC
>SZWC01001390.1:276595-287457 GCA_023375785.1 Penium margaritaceum | reverse complement strand
TACTAAACGTACTCTTTGTAGTATTCTCAACATGTAATTGAACATGACTGATCCAGAAATCGTATCAAAACATGTGAGAAAAAATATAAAAATTATGTTTTCATCCTTATGAAAACAAATGAGAAGTATGATTATAACCATCATAATTCCCTAGTTGACTAATGTTAGTTAAAATATAAAGAGAGGACGGAGTGAAAAGATACCCACCATGTTCAAATTTTAAGTCGTGCCCCCATGTGTTACAAAAGGTTCTGGATACCCAAACCACTTTCGTTTTGAAATCACGTAACTTATGTCTGTCAGAATGAAGATGGCATATCCAGGTCCGACATGTTTCACACGGCATACCATGTCAGGTAAGTTTAAACATCGCATACCCACATTGAACATTGGGGAATGATTGCCATGACACGAATGCAAGCCTGCAGTTGGGTCGTGAAGTTTGTAGGATACATGTTGTCGTACTTGCTGAAAGAATTGTATTTGTGTGTTCCATAACTTTTAGTATAGGCGATGATGACAACAGCACTAAACAATGCAATTGGTTATTAGGTAGACAGTTGACGATCGCTGCATTACGCACTTCAACGACCACAACCATGCTCATAATGTTGTGCAGTGAGACTTTGTTGCCTATGTGGAGCGATGGTAGTTGAATGTTATAAACCATCCGATTCGCACCTTTCACCTTTGAGTTTGTGATTCTTGGAGGTACCAGCACGATAGGGCAAGCCCTACATGAGTGAAAAACCTTATGTACATAGACCAATGATTTTTAATATTTATTTGATCCCTCAACCCTTCATTTATGTCCTCTCTCTCTCTCTCTCTCTCTCTCTCTCTCTTTCTCTCTCTCTCTCTCTCTCTCTCTCTCTCTCTCTCTCTCTCTCTCTCTTCTCCATCCAACTTCAAGATCATTACTCATGTAAATGCATACAACCAAGTGCACAAAGGAAAGAAAAAAATAGGCATTTCAACATCACATCTAATGCCAAAATCACGTCTGTTTATCATTCAATATATCGGAAAGGCACCCCAATCCAGCAAGACATAGTTCTTAAATACTTTCTGGAAAGGTTTTTGCATTCCTTCATGGGGAGCGAAGACTCCCCATGACAAAAATGAGGGTGGTAGTGAACCGATTTATGCCATGACCTCACAAGCATGGTAGAGTTGGCGTACATGAAATCCTAGCATGGGAAAGCCTTGCGCACGTGTAAATCTTGTGTTGTTGATGATTTCCTTAACTACATCGTAGAATATATCAGCGATGCAATCAATGACTTCTCCCATTGCTTTTACATCTTCTTCAACTGTGTCGCGCATCACATGGCCTTTGTGGTATGGGTACATGTACATCTTAATGATGTGTTCTGGGATTTTGTCGGCCCATATCTCCGAAACCAAGTATGTTGAACTGACGTCAAGTATGAATTTAGTTAGAAATAAGTGCTCAGAGTCTAATGTGTGGTCCATGGCATACGTTGAGTTGCAGTACTTGTAATTGCTATTGAAACAATTAATATATTATCTAGGAATTGCACTTAATGTTCCAGGATGGGTATAGCACAATGTTTTTTAAGGAAGATTACGATTGAATATAAAAATTCTTTCTTATACCATGGAAACATGACGAACACAACTACAAACACCCACACTACCTAATGAGCTCCCTTCACCAACTTTCTACACATTAATGGCCATCTCTCATTTGACCCATCCTCTCTTATTTGTGTCTTCTTCCTTCACAAGTTCGTGGGGTCGAAATGATGCAAGGCCTTCTGAAGTCCCACTCCCTTCTCTTACACACCTGAAGTCCCACCCGGAGGTTTGTTAGACAATGTTCTATAGAACCTCCTTGTAGTCCTCATTGTCGTAGAAGTCTTGAGGGAAATCATCCCAGCCGCCATGTGGTATACCTTTTGTGGCTTGCCAGTAGTTGATGTAGTCAAGAAACTCTCTTCTGTGCTTCATGTCGTCCTCTTCACTGATCCACCAGTATGATTGAGGGTCCTCTGGCAAAAATTCGGCATCCAAGATGAAGCATTTTTGGCCGTAAACTTCCTCCTCTCCATTGTCATATGATGGAAATTCTTCTCGGTTGTAGACGCGATCATCGTCGTGTAAGAAGTTCATTTTTCCCTGCTGCAAACCAGAATCAGGCTCGTCTACTTTGCTTCTACACCCAATGGGTCTTATCGATGCTTCTATTGTAATTCATTCTATAGCCTCTAGTACCTCTGGCACTGCCTTGGTGCCACTTGTGGGGCAGCTTCCGACATATGCCTCCATGGGCACTACTACTTCCTCTCTCTCCAACCGCATCCACAATGTTGCTTCTGCTACTACCGCCACTAGTGCTGATGTTGCAGGGATAGTGCACTTGGACATGCTATGTCCCCGTAGGCCACACTTTTGGTATATGTTGTTTGCCTCATGGCATTCAATGTGGTCCAACTCCGTTTGTGGCCTTCTATGACCATGTCCTGGACATCGTTGTGTCTAGATGACCTTCTCCAATGGAGTAAATGTTTCTACATTTCCAATCGACATGAGATTGGTGTATGCACGCCAAAACGTCATTTTCGTTAGACCAAAGTTGCAAAGTTGCTCTGGCAGCTGCCCCCTACCAAGTAGCACTCCAAAGGCGTTGACGCAAGGTTTTCCAAACTCTTTCCATACCCTATAACTATATGACCGTTGGGCAACGTCCATACACTGAACATGGTTAGATTCTTCATGGATGGTGTCCATGTGGGACCCCTCATTCATGACTTTGTACCCGTTGTAGAAGATGGATGCATTCAATAGCCAAGCCTCTCGATTTGGTGTCTGGTCGCCCTTACACGCTCTTGCCTCTTTCTTGCGTTTAGCCATCATGCGTTGCAGCCACACATGGATTCTAATAAAAAATAGAAGGATTACAATTTTTGTACATCCACGATGCGCACAGTGAGGGACTCAGATGCATTTCACATCGTATGTCCATCGCATCTATCAAGTAGTGGACACATGGCCCCCCGCCTGAACGGGATGCCACCCACTCCTCTGCAACCAAAGAAGAAAACCGCACGACGTGGGTACCACTGCCTCATGATTTCCTCGCACTGCAAAACCTCTGTGTGGGTTAACACATAGGCAAGACGCCAGCGCCAAAAGCTAACGTGCTTAAAGTACCGTTGCGACACGTTCTGCCAAATGTGCCAAGCACAATAAGTGTGCATAAAAACTGGGAGCTTGTTGCCCATCGCGTTCATGAGGCCTTTCTCTCAATCTCTTATGAGTATAGTACCAAGATCTCCTATGGTTTTGTAGGCCATGGCAAGGTGGAAGCAAAACTAAGTCCATTGTTCCTCGTGTTGTGTGCACTAGTGCATATCCTATAGACACAACGTGATCATTGACATCAAAACCTTACGACAATAGCAACTTCTGTTGTGGGTTTTTTTTCAAGATATTCCTGTCCATCGCGACAATGCGATGAGTGTTCTAGAAATCAAGGACTGTTGCGTCAAGAGCCACAAAATCCCAGTGGAAAACACTGGTCTAGTCTCATGAGCTACATGCAGCCAAAAACCATATGATGTTGGGCTTTTGTAGGACAAGAAAACCAAAAGAGTAGGGACAACTTCATAATCCACACCTCTTGCGTATACGCAGAAAATAGAGACCATGACATGGTTCAATACTTGAGCAGCTTCTCTTGTGCGGCTATCTTGGTGCGGTATAGGGTACCTCAGTCCTTGTCCTTTTTGGTCGCCTTCTTAACCACCGCCTCAAGACTAGTTACATCTGAATTAGGATTTTTCTGTAAGAAGGAAACGATGTGCCTGGACATACACTTCACAGTCTTTATCAGATCTCCATGGCCGCTTCTTGCACCAGGCACATAATGATTGTCATCCCTCCATACAGAAATCTTTGCCAACCCACTTAAGGAAAAACATTGGACGCGAAAAACCCAGGGGCAGTCTTTATCCTTGAATTGGGAACATCAGGTTGTGAACCTTCTTGGCTCACCCCGCAACCAACACACACTCATGCGGTTCTTGATGAGGTAGTCATCCACGGCCCGATGACACTCGCCCATGTCCTTGAAGTCCATCCCGCTCGGGAAGGCATCAACGACCTTCGTGTATTTTGGTGCTTTTTTCCGAAGCTCATCATTGCATGACACTGTCCAAAATCAAAAGGAAAGATAACATACCAAGTTAAGAATGATAGAACAACCACGATGAACAAGATGCAACTGACTGAGAACAAGACAAGGAAACGTAGTGTCGTTTACCCTGCAACGGTTTGTCCCTCAACTGGCCTACCCACAGTTGAAGGGCGGTACGCATGTCTTGCGATGACAGTATGACGACGACTTCGGTGTCCAATCTTGTAATAAAAACTACGCATTGGGCAAAAGGGGGAGAGACACCTGGTTCATCCTGAACAGGGCGCGCTAATGACGGTGGAGGAGAACCGAGAGTGCGATCATGAGACATTCCATGTCCCCGCCTATGGGACGCAGACCACTGCGATTGTGCTGCCATATTGTCTGAAAATGGTTCCATAACAACAAACCTCATGACATAAAACAAGGAATACCCCTTTCGGCTCTCACCAGCGTGGTGGAAATCTTCAACCATACTCCTTGGCATCGTGTTGAGGTTCTGCATGCTGCCGGAGCGTCTAGGGTACTAACTTGACTGCCAGTGCTACATCTACCTCATTTCATCGGAAAAAAGGGAGGAGGGGACAAACATCCCAACTTTTGCACGACATACATTACACCTGAACAGAAAAGTGCATAGCTGTCAACGTTATGCACCATTGAGTCCATCAAACTTTTCGCATACACAAAAGAAGACACATATATGCCAGCTCGAGCCGCCGGGATCTATTCTACCTATTGCATGCAATGTGGGAGATATAAAGGTGATGCATGTCCCGAATAGTAAGGACCAATGTAACACATAATACTACCCCTCCAAGACATTACTCCTAAAACATGTACCCATTCAATTATGTGAGCTTCATTACATAGTACATCATCATTGGCAATGTACGGCTTCACTCAGGCAACGTACTACAGAATTACATCTATAAAGATGACATCAATCTATCCACAAATGTCGTCCATCTTTTTAATGTGTACGTACTTATGCAATGCGTAAACACAACGTACCCATCGATTTCATAAAGATAGGGCATGCATGTATCTTGTTCTTATCTTTTAAGGTGTGGGTACACCGTTAACAACCATGGGATTTATTCGTATGCCATCTTTATATTTTTGTAAGCCGGGCATTCCATGTGAAATATTCAACCCATGGGTATGCCTGATTAATAGTGCGGGAATCTAAGGTATTTGATGCATAAAGAAACCCAAGACACTGGTATCATGAATAACGTGTTTTACATTGAAATACATCCAATTACAATGCTTATATATACTATATTATCCAAGTCTATTTTGTTTCCTCATTTGTAGAGATTTTTTAGAGAAAATTCACTTTGATTTAAATTCTTACATGCTAAGGGTTGACATGAGGTAACACTGTTAGGAGTTCTAAGTTGACCTTAATAGCCTCGACAATTGTAGTTGCCCCATTCTACTTAAATTGGCAATTCTTTGTTTATATGTTTTGATGGCATTGAAGCATATACATGGAGCATGAAGGCTCCATTTGATACTTCATTGAGATAATCATATTCTAGGGTTGACATAATTTAAACATTATTATATGGAACTTCTTGATTAGAAAAAACATTTTCCTTGAAAAGTGACTAACATTGTAAGACGTCAATGGTAGGTTAGAGAATTGTGCTTATGCTATTTCTTGAGAAGTCAATCCTATGGTCCTCACAAATCATATTATGTTTTCTAAATTTATCCTAATAAAAGGCGCTTGTCATAACCTCATTTCTACATAGTCACCTGAAGTATTTGAAGTGAGTGGTAAGCAATACTCCTCATAAAACCTTAATTCACTTGGTCAGCTGCTAACTCCTCGTTTCAACAGTATGGAGACTTTTGGAGACCATAATACATTGCCTTATGTTAGTTAACCCTACCACTACCATTATACAATCCTTCCAATCTGACAATACCGTGTAATAATCCTCTAGTATCTTTCTTTTGAGAAATTCATTGTTCACGTCAATCTGATGAATATCTTTTTCAAACGTTTGGTATGAGAGAAATTATAGAACCTCTACGTGAATACTTACACAAGGGTGCAAAATTATCATCAAAGTCGATTTCTAGAGCCTTAGAATACCCTTTTTGTAAGAAAATCCATGTATGTATGAATAATACCAACATTGTGATACTTGATTACAAACATTCACGTTGCGCCAACCTTTTTTTTCCACGTGGAGATTCTACTTTCTCCCACGTATCAAATTTTTAAATATCATTAAACTCCTCTTGAATGAAAGACTACTATAAGTGAGCATGTGGACATGCCATTACCTCATTATACATCTCCGGAATAAATGGTGATGACGTATGACCCTAACGTAACAGTGAAGCCTCAATCCCCTCTTCCTAACTTATTATAACCCATGACAGTGGAAGAAGGCTAGGTACATTGTTAACCAAGTTGCAAAAAAAATTGTGCAACTTCCTATCCACTTCTCTGCTCTGGTACTCCTTCCTCTAAGTACCAACTCTCTCAGCTACCTCAGGCACCCCTGCCTTCTGATCCCATTATTCCTAGATCACTAGGAACTTGTGTAAAAGAAGAGGGTGAGGATCCTACTACTAATGGAGTAGAGTGGATAGATGTTGGACGTGAAGGCCTAGTTGATGGTGTTGATGATGCAAATGGTGGTTATGGTGCTAATGAAGCTCATGATGCTGATGATGCTGATTAGCGTGAACTTGGTGTTATAGGCTTATGGTTCTTACTTTTGTTCTATGCAAATGTTTTTCATGAAAGGATATCATTGTGCCAATGAATGAACATGATAAAGGTTAAAACATTCCATTAGCCATATCATCACAAATTTCATGATGTTGGAAGATATATTCCCACCACAAGACACTAGATACTTCGGATTGGTCTATTCTTGCATCAATAGCCCGAGCTCTACATCACCTCTAAAGAGGTACTTGTGCGCCTTATCTTATGTTCAGTAGAGCTCATTTAGAGCACAGTGGAACTCATTCTGCATGAAGGGTAATAAAAATGCAATGTGATGTCTTCTACTTGTGTGCTTGCCTCACTCAAATTTCTCCTACATTTGTTGTCCATTAAACGAGTGCATTATACTTGGTAACTCATGCTTCACTATTGTGATCATCATCGAATCCTGAATAGTTATTACTTTTCTGTTTTATGGCATGTTGTAGGATATGTCTTAGGAAGGTGTTGGCAGAACGAATATCAATTGTTATGATCCCCTTTCGGGTATATTGCCCACAACATTGTGACGCCTTGGTTATTTGCATCGTAATACTCTACAAAGGAGAGCATCAACTCGAAGTCATTTTTGATAAATGTACCATGCATGCAAAGCAGGTCTTAGACATGTGACAATTGTGTTTTTCTTGCACTTAGACCTCAAAATGGGTAATGAAAGAGCTGTTTATGGTCTTGCCAAAAGTAGAAGAAACTGATGGATTATTGTTCTTCAACTACATGTCATATGAAGAACCATAAAAAAATGATGTAAGAACGACTTTTAGAAAGGGATGGAAGTTTAAACTATGTCTAAACAGTGAATAAGAACTTACAATAGTGATGTAGGCCTAGAAAAGTACGTAGGAGTGGTTGTTCTCTCTCATAAGCTTATAAAAGGGCCTTCTTCTTTGCACCATGTATTACATGATATGTAGGAGCGCACGCTTTGACTATTCCCCTCATTGCTTTGGCCAAAGCACATAGCTCCTTTGTAATAGCGTGCTCAATGTAACATGAAAACCATGCGACCTTCCTTCAAGAGTCACCCGTGGTGGGAGACCTGTTGCACCTATGCTCCTCCTCGAAATCGATGACGGTGTTGTTTCCGACCTTCATTTCCTAGTGAATCTTCACCTACCAGGCGGATCTTGCCTACCTCCACTACGCACACTTTGTCTAAAGATGCGTAGGCTCAATATGGACAAAGATCAAATCCATATGTGCAGAGAGGAAATAGTCTTACAATGCTTTGTGACATGCTATCATTAACATGAAGGCAGTTCCACCAAGGAATGTGACGAGCACGTCCTTCTATGGACAATTATTGGCCATTGTACCCTAGTGCTGCTCCAAAATGGGGTGGGTGTTTCGCGAGGGAAGGGTTTGCCTTTGAATGCATGTTTTTTGGACAAATGGCATGATAGATGAATTTTACAAGTGTAACAATGTTGCACAAGAAGGTACAACCTCCTTAGGGGGGACAATAATACAACATACTTGCATGGAGAAGCACATGGAATCTAGTCAGAATAGACACCATGACAATGTTTACCATAACAACGCACTCCTAGCAGAGGGCGCACTGGCTTGACTTGTAAGCCTCCGTTAAACCTCATCCCATGATTATATTCAGGCTAAGAAGAGCATGGTGTGAGGTAGTCTGGGACTTGGAGGTGCTCTACATTGAAAGCCTCCTCGAAGTCGTCAATTACTTACTTGACGATATTCTCCTAGGATACATGGGGTTACTCCTCTTCGTCGGAGCTAAAGGTGGTCATTTTTGGTGGGATAGACACCAAAAAGAAGGGGATCCATTGAACCCCCATAGGGTATGGAATGCTAAAGCATGCATCCTGCCCACCTCCCAACATTCACCTTAATATACATCATACCCATGTACGAGAGTTGAGAATAAGAATAAGCACAATGGTGAGGAGCAACACAAGGAGGGTGGATCAAAAGTGGGCTGAAAATTTTGCGTTGCAATGAGAATGGCTGAAACGGTTGACTAAATAATTGCAATGGAGCGGGTCATTGAGACCATGACCGAAAGACTGCCAAATCCATGTCATGAAATATTGTCCACTACGGAAGCATGTCCTATGATGCGGCTAGGACCACATGCGTTGGAATCATAAAAAAAGAAGTAAAATATATCATCATGCTCATTCGCATCCGATTACGTGAGTGGGTGACCGTCGTCGAATGGATGGCACCGAGATTTCGGCTGGGGCAATCAACACCCAATCTCTACCAAATGGACATGCATGGCATGCGTGTGGGGCTCCACACCATCTTCCTTGCTATGGTGCACACCCCTTTTCCTTTCGTAAAATTTGAATGATAGACCATGCACGTGCATGATTCGGATGATGGATGCATTGTAGAACGGATGTAGTAATTTTACAGAGATGAGAGCGGGCACTATATCGAAATTGAATCAGCTTTCAGCGCCTCTAATTAATTAATTTATTTGAACTTGTGAATTTGGGTCTTAGAAACTTGAGAAGTAGCGACGTTTTTGCACATATTCCATTGGGTTTGCATTCACGACCCACACAAACTATAAGGAAACAAAGGGGATGGAAATTCAGAAAACATTATAACTACGACACCCACTTGTCTAATAACATGGCTGTAATTTATAGGAATTCTGTTCACGATTTTTCAGAAATGGGCACCGCAGCCACAATTTGTCCGTATTCTTGCTTTGTGGACAAGGTGATGAGTTCTTAAAATGAGTGGATAATCGGTTCTATCCATGAGGAAAGTGGCTAATTGGACAGGTATATGCTCAAACCTTGGGTAAAAGGAAGTTATGCCGAGTCTGTTAACCTTGTGCGATAGTAGGTTAACGTGAGATTTGACCAAGAAAGAAAACGGTCTCGTAATGGTATGCTCTCCACCCCACCCTTCCCCCTCCCCCCTCCCCCCCCCGCCCCACCCCCACCACCCCAGCCCCCTGCCCCCTAACCTGGGCTTCGCCAGTGGCACAACATCAGTGCAGGAGTTGGACGTGCTGGAGCCAGCCATGGCTCACGCTGCCATCCCGCGCGGCCGCATTAGCCTGGCGCGCACGTGCACGGCCGCGGCCATCGCGCTACTGGGGGCGTACGTCGTGTGCGTGCCCTACTTGCTGCCCCGCCACCCCGACCCGGACCAGCCCCTCGCGCTCGACAGCGACGCCGACACCGACGCTCCCGTCGCGTCCGCTGCCGTGTCCGCCGCGGCCGCCGCCGCCCTGTCGGAGGCGGCGCGCGCGGCGGAGGCGGCGCTATCGAAGGCGAGCGCGGTGCAGCCGCCCGACGGGCTGGCGGTGGATAGGATGCGGGCTGGGGCTGGGGCTGACGTCGGGGCTGTGGTAGGGGTAAGGGTCGGCGACGGCGGCGGCGGCAGCTCCGGCGGCGTCGGTGCAGTCGCTTCTGCTGGTGCTGGCGGAGCGGTTTCGGATGTTTGGGCAGGTGAAGGTGGCGGCAGCGGCGATGCGGCATCGGCGTCGTCGTCGTCATCAGTGGCGAAGGATAGCAGCCGTAGTGCTGGCGGAGTTGTGGATGCATCCTCCTCCATCCACTCAGTAACCTCCCACTCCTCCTCCTCCTCCTCCTCCCCTTCCTCGTCCTCCTCATCGTCCCCCTCTTCTTCCTCCTGGGTCAAGGAGCTGCCTCTACTCCTCAACAGCGGCTCATACTCCCTCGAAGCCTCAGCAACGAGCGAGGACAAATCGTCCTCCTCCTCTTCCTCGTCCTCCCGGTCCGGTTCAACTCCCGGCGTGCGCTATTTCTCACCGGGCGAGCGGCCGTGGCTGGACGAGGAGGGGAGGCCCATACAGGCGCACGGCGGCAGTATGCTGTACGTGGCGCAGCGCGGGCGGTACTACTGGTATGGCGAAAACAAGGACGGCGACACCTACCGCCTCGCTGAGGGTAGCCTTGCGCGGGTGAGTTTGGGAGGTGTTTTTGACGG
>SZWC01001390.1:257144-269438 GCA_023375785.1 Penium margaritaceum | reverse complement strand
CCTGCCCCCTGTGCGTGCAGCTGTACCTGATGGTGACGTCGGGCTGCACGGCGTGGAAGCCCAACGCGGTGCAGGTGCACGTCGCGACGCGCATGATGGGCACGTGGAAGCGCCTCGGCGAGCCCTGCGTCGGCGGCACGCCCGAACTCCGCGCCACCACGTTCCAGTCGCAGGGCACGTTTGTGCTGCCCCTGCTGCCGCCTCCGCCGCCGCCTCCGCCGCTGCTGCCCGCCTCACGGACCCTGCGCCGGCGCGGCGGCGCATCCGGGCAGTCCTTGGAGCGGAGGAAGGCCGCGTTGAGGGCGGCGACGGTGGGTGCTGCGGGACGGAGAAGGCGCCGGCGCGCCAAGGGCGCCCGCCGGCGCGACCGCGGTGTCGCCCTAACTGCCACGTCCACAGAGGCATCCGGGCGGAGGCTGTTGCATAATCTAGGGGGTAGTGTCTCTCGAAGTACTGGGTTGACTCACAGAGATGGAGGTAATGGCAGCAGCAGAGGCAGCAGTAGCAGCAGTAGCAGCACCAGCACCAGCAACAGCAGCAGCAGCAGGGGTGGTGTAGTGTTCGCCGTTACTGCTGCGAGTGCTGTTGCTCGGAGGCGCCTCACCAGCCTAGATGAGGAGGGGGATTCCGCAGTCACTGGACGAAAATCCGGGAAGCACAGAAGGCGGATGAGGCAGCGCAAGTCTTGGCAACTCGTCGACAGCGCCACTGGCAGCAGCGGCAGCAGCAGCAGCAGTGGCAGCAGTGACCAACTCGGCACCGGTAGGTCGGGCCAGTCAGCGAACAGCAGCAGTGGCAGCCGGGGGCCGGGGCAGCCGGCGCTGTTCCTGTTCATGGCGGACAGGTGGAACGAGCGCAGGCTGCGGGAGTCTCGCTACGTGTGGCTCCCGCTCGTCGTGCTGCCCGCCTCCTCTCCCTCCGACATGGCCTCCGACTCCCGCTCGGACGCGGCGGTGGCGGACGAGGGCGGAGGGGGCAGCCCGGGCCAGCCTGTCGTGAAGATTGTGTGGCACGAACGATGGATGCTGCCTCGGGCGTGGTCGCCGCCGAGGTCGGGAGACTTGGTGGACGGCTAGAGGAGGAGAGGACGGAGGTGCCTGGCGAACCCAACGGCACTGTCAAGACCGCTGTGTGGCGACGAGAGCAGCCATAGCAGCAGCAGCAGCACTACCTGTTCCAGCGGCGGCGGTGGCGAGGGCGGCGGCAGCAGCAGGAGGAGCAGCAGCAGCAGCAGCAGCAGCAGCAGCAGCAGCAGCAGCAGCAGCCGAACACCAGCGGCAGTCGCAGCAGCACCACAGTGGCTCACTGGCTGCGAAAGCGAAACACGGTGTGTGGCTTGTGAGCCTCGTGCTTGTGCTTTGGCGACAAGTTTTCCATGCTGAGGAGGCGTGTGCACGCCCACGCTTGCGTTGCGTTGCGTTGCGTTGCGCTTCCGTGGCCACAGCCTGCTGCATTGCGGGAATCGTGTGCCCTTCTGCACTTTCCTTGCAGGCTCGAACCTACTGAGGGAGAGAGCGGGTGGGTTTGGTGCTGCCTGGGGGGANCTGGCATCAAAACTGAAACATAATAATTACAACTAGCATTTGTTTGGCCCGGAATCTTGAACATGTCCGTTTCGAATCCTCGGGCTCAGCTGGATTTCTTGTGAGATGTCACTAAGATGACCGATGCACATAGTCTCATGTGCACCGGTCATTTGGAAATGCGCCATCCAGATTCTCGTGCAATGAAAGCACTCGGCCCTCAACACACTTTGCTCGCTAAATCGAGCATTGATATTGACAAGGGTACTTGTAAAGAGTACGAACAAAATTCGAATGTGTGTATGCCCCACCCGGCGTTCGGAAGAGCATGACTCCCCTACCCGGCATTCGGAAAATAAGACTCCCCTACCCGCGAATAGCGAGAAAAAAAGGCATGTCGACGCTGCATGCGATGCAGCGTCGATAGAGCTGATGCCGGTATTACCGGTACTGCGGTATACCGCATTTTTGTACCACGGTATTGCAGTATCTCGGTACAATAATTTTCTTTTGCGGTACCGGTATGGTATCAGTACTGACCTGGCAGGGTACCCCTCTTCCGTACTGCGGTACCATACCGCGGTACAGTAACGCGGTAGTGAGAAAGTGAAATGAAAAACTAAACAGGAATGCTAGGCAACAGGTTGGGGCAGTAGCGTTGTTGATGCAGCGTGCGGGCTTCCACGCTAGTTGCTTAAGTTTGCTGCCCCCTCAGTCTGCTGCTCTAGAGACTAAGTCTGGAAGCTTTGGGTTTGTTACTCAGAAGTGCGCGCGCCACTGATAGCGCCAGAAAGTAGCTGGAAACTGAAACTGATTAGCAATGAAGAATGAACAACAATGGGATATCCCTCCAAGTTCTAGCTCCCCCCACTAGTGTAGAACTTGTTACTCAGCTAACCAGCCAATCAGAAAATAGTCCCTTAACTATTTTCTGGCGGGCGGAGTGACTATATACCCCAAGTTTCACACAAAAAGCCCCATCCGCCCCTTCGTCGGCACGATAAGCCCCATTCGCCCCTCCGCCAGACCGATAAGCCTGATCCGCCCCTCCGTCGGGACGATAAGCCTGATCCGCCCCTCCGCCAGCACGATAAGCCTCATTCGCCCCTCCGCCAGCACGATAAGCCCCATTCGCCCCTAATCATGAACAATAAGCCCCATATACCCCTTGCAATTGTCAAAGTCGTCATGTGACGGCATGTGGTTCATTTTTCTGATGGAGAAGGGTGTTCTAGTGTTGTTTTTTCACTTTTCCAACAATTTGTGCCTCAATTCGTACAACCACGCCGCATACATGTACTCGATACTTGTACATTACTATGAAGTCGACATCGAAAATGTTCCGGTACTCGACAATCTGCAGTTCAACGTCCTTCATGCGCTCGATAACTGGGGATATCCTTTCTTTGTGAAAATAATTCGACGACTCGGAGTTTCCGTCAAACCCCACACCACACGTCTGCATGGCCGTCTCACCAGCACATGCAATGTCCTCGTAACATCGAAACACTCCCTGCGAACACTCGGCCCTCAGCCGGCGTGGTTCATGCACCGGCATCCAAACGTCATGCCGCGCCTAACAGCTGTATGGCCAGCGCAGGAAGCGATAAGCGTGCCAATGACATTGCGCCGTTGGACCAGTCGACAGCTGTCCGTGTTGCAACTTCCACGACACGCCATGACGGGCTGCCAATCACATGTCGTTGTCACATCCTTTCAACCGGCGGTGACTATGGGCATGCCGTTGGGTACCCAAAACCATGGTTTACTATTAGTTGCCGGCGGACAGTGGATGACATGCACTACAGTCACAGAGTACGTGCATGAAGAGGGGTATCGGCGGACAGTACCCTCATCCTACGTGTACACCTATCCTCGGATTGTCCGCCACTTGCACAACATGTTGCGGCAGGGTGCCTGTCNAGTCGACAGCTGTCCGTGTTGCAACTTCCGCGGCACGCCATGACGGGCTGCCAATCACATGTCGTTGTCACATCCTTTCAACCGGCGGTGACTATGGGCATGCCGTTGGGTACCCAAAACCATGGTTTACTATTAGTTGCCGGCGGACAGTGGATGACATGCACTACAGTCACAGAGTACGTGCATGAAGAGGGGTATCGGCGGACAGTACCCTCATCCTACGTGTACACCTATCCTCGGATTGTCCGCCACTTGCACAACATGTTGCGGCAGGGTGCCTGTCCAGTTTTATCCGTTGTCATTCAGTGTTGCGTCGTCGTCGTTGACGCCGTCACCGCTCCCTCTAACGATGTTGCTTGTGCTGCTGCATCCTTCGTGAAGCCAGAATGGTAGACGACCAAGTCGTTGAAGACGTCGGTAAGCCTAATGAGGAGGGTAGATGGGATAAATAGGCAACGGGAGGGACACGGACGAGCCGGAGCGGATGAGGTCGCGGGGAAACAGGTCCTCGAAGAAGAGGGCATCGCGGGACTCGACGATGCAGTGTCGGGATTGGTCCCAGAAGCGCCAGGTCTTGGACTGACGAGACACACCGAGGAAGGTGCAGGGGCGTCCGCGGGGGGCGAGCTTGCCGCCCTGCTGTGGGACGGGCAGCCACACAATGGCCACGCAGCCCCAGACGCGAGCCGGGCGGAGGTCAACGCGCCGACCGCACCAGTGCTGGTATGGCGTGGACTGGCGGGGAAGGGGATCGTGGGGAATCCGGTTCCAGACCCAGGTCATGTAGGCCATGGCTTCAAAACAGAAGCCATCGGAGAGACCGGACTCGACCCGCATGGTGCGGACGGCGTCGGCCATGGTACGGTTCCACCGCTCGGAGACGTCGTTCTGGGTGGGTGTGTAGGGCGCAGACGTCTCATGGTGGATCCCGCGGGAGGCGAGAAAGGTTGTGGCCTCACCCATGTATTCTCCACCGCGATCAGAGCGAAAGTGGCGAAGAGAGCGGCCACACTCGCGCTCCGCGAGGACAAGCTAGTCTTGAATGGCTCGGGCGACATCGCTCTTCTGCCGGAGGCAGAAGACCCAGCGGTAGCGAGAATAGTCATCCGTAAGGGTGAGGACATAGCGGCCATGCTCACCGACGGACTCGGTGGGGAGAGGGCCCATGACGTCCGAGTGGACAAGGTCAAGAGGGCGGACGCACGGGAGGAAGACAAGGGGTACGTGGACCGGTACATCTTCCCCTGAGTGCAGTCAATATACTCAGTGGGACACGGGAGAGGGAAAGTCTCTGGGTCAAGGCCCTTGGCCGGCTGGGTGCGGAGCATGCTCTCTACGGTGGCTGAATGGACGTGGCAAAGGCGGCGATGCAAGAGGCGGGCGTGCTAAGGAGAAAGCGTACTGGTGACGAACACATGGCCTGTGGCGGCCGACGGGGAGGAGACGGGAGGAGAAGAGGAGAGGCGAGGAACGTGCCACAGGTTGCCACGGGCGGTGGCGTGCAGTACGACAAGACCAGACGGATACAACGACAGAGTGCCGACACCACGCGAGGACACAGGTCCATGTTCATGTGGTCAAGGGCAGTCACGGACAGGAGGCTGAGCTCGAGACAAGGGACGAAGAGGACATCGGTCAGAAAGACGTCACCGGCAGGACCACAGAAACGAACGACGCCAACACTACGGACAGGCAACACTTGTCCGGAACCCGTCCGGACACCGGAGACATCGCATACAGGACCGAGTATACTGAAGGCCTCACGAGAGGCCGTCATGTGATGCGTGGCCCCGGAGTCGATGATCCAGGTCTCAACAGGGTCCTGGATAGGGGTTGCCAGATCGTTAACGGTCACATGACAGCAAGCAAGGGACGCGGACGCGGTGGAAGGAGGCGCGAAACGAGACTGCCAATCATCAAGCCACGCAATGTCGTCAAGGAGGGGGGTGGAGGAGACCACGGGAGACGACGAGACAGACGAGGAAACAGGAAACGACCGCAGCTCAGTCTCAGTCATGCAGGGCTGGGCAGGAGGGCAGGAGGTGACGCAACTTGCACTTCCGTGGGGAGGAGGGCGAGGCAGGCCAAGCTGCAGCGCGATGAACTGCTCCAGCTGACGCTCACGGGAGGACGGCCCCGGAGTGTAGACGGAGTGCGGAGTGACGGCGCCGGAGCCCGGGTAGTAGGAGGACCGAGCCGGCGAAGGAAGCGGAGGCGCCGACGGCTGTGGGTAGTCCTGTTGCGGCGCGGGTGTCTGCGAGACAAGCGGAGCTGTCAGAGTGGCAGAATTGCTGGACGAGGTCGGAGTGTCAGGGCCAGCAGCAGCGACAGCGACAGAAGCGAGACGGCGCTCCCGCTGGCGACGCATGGTGGCGATGACGCACGCCTCGTCCGTCGGGAGAGGGCACGTGTACCACCCGTGCCCGGGCTGGCCACAGTTGTGGCAGACCGAGCCACCACCGCTGGACCCGGTCGACGACTGCTGCTGCTGCTGTTGCGGTGGACCCTTCCCTTTCTTGTTCCGGCTTTTCCCCGAAGACGATGAGGTAGCTGCGGCGGGGGAGGCGACGACCACGGAGGCAACGATAGGGGAGGCGACGACAGGGGATGCAAGAGCCTCCGTGCGATGGAGCTGGGACTCCTGGCGAGCTTCCTCAATGCGGAGGAAGAGCTCATATGCCCAGGGCATGAGGGTACCCTGGACCGCCATGGTGGAGAGGACGTCCTGGGGGTAGTGTACAAAGACGTCTGCGTACGCACTTGTGGCGCCGCGCTTGATGGTGAGGAGCGCGGACAGAGGGGGCGGAGCAGATTTGCCGAGACGATGAAGGATGTCCTCCGTCCGCTGCCAGTAGGCAGTGCCAGTCTCGGTCTCCCCCATGTGCAGGGAGTTGAACTCCCGGAGCAGACGGCTGATCTCAGCGTCGCAAGACAGGTGATGGGGCCTGGTGAGGACGTGCCATGCGGTTGTAGGGTCTGGGATGTCGCCAGCGGTGAAGTCGCCGAGGAAAGGCTCCAGGGCCAAGCGGGAAGCTGGAGGGGCGACTGGGACAAGGGCACGGACGGTGCGACCAGCGTCATACAGCTGATCGGCCTGGGTGGAGTCGTAAGGGAGGGTGTAGTATGCCCACAAACCCTCACCCTGTGCCCAGATCCGGAAGCTGAGCTCCCAGCTCCGGTACTGCTCGCCGGCCTGAAGCGGCGGCGGCGGCGTCTCAAAGTCCTTCTGCCTGCGGCCGGCACCCAGAGTTGGGCCAAGGACGGAGGTCACTGTCTTCCGCTGGCGCTGAGTCTGCTGCTGTGCCAGGTAGTACGTAGCAGCAGACAAAGCTTGGCTAGCGTGCCTTGGAGGGATGAACAACGGCAGCACACGGGTGGCAGTTTGGGAGGCTACTGGCTGTAGCGCTGCAAGCTGCTGCGTCAAGGCGGTGAGCTGTTGCTGAAGAGCAACAAGGGGGTAAGGGTTGTCGCCAACGACACCAGTGGGCTGCTGCTGCTACTGCTGGTGCTGCTGTTGCTGTTGTTGCTGCTACTGTTGCTGTTGCCGCTGCTGCTGCTGGTGCTGCTGCTGCTGCTGTTGCTACTGCTGCTGCTGCTGCTCCGGCGGCGGTTGTTGCTGCTGCTCCTGCTGCTACTACTGCTGCTGCTGCAGTCGCTGCAAGAAAGGGGGGGTAGGGGTCCCCCCAACAGAGGAGGACCCCTCCTGACCGGGACTACCAGCCATGGTTTAGTATCCCTTATTTTTTTTGTGCGCTGCTGATGTCAGCAGTGACGTCAGCCGAGGATGGCTGACGTCAGCAGAGGCTACCGCGGGTGTGCAGTGCTAATGTTTTGCCCCCTGTTTTTTGTTGATGACGTCAGCAGTGACGGCAGCAGTGACGTCAGCGGACGGCCGCTGACATCAGCAGCGGTTGATGCAGTTGCTGCTGTGGGGCTGTAGCCGCGGTTGTTGGTGCTGCCGCCGCTGCTGTTGCGGCTACTGCGGCTGCTGCGGTTGCTGCTGTTGCTGCGGTGGTTGCTACTGCTGTCGCTGTTGTAGTTGCTGCGGCTGCGGCTGTGGCTGCTGCTGCGGCTGCTGCGGGCGTAGCTGCTGCTGTTGCTGATGCGGCCTCGGCAAGGGCTGCTGCTGCTGCTGCGGTTGCTGCTGCTGCTTGCTGCGGCTGCGGCTACGGCTGCTGCTACGGCTGCTGCGGCCGCTGCTGCTCTTGTTGCTGCTGCTGTGGCTACGTCTGCGGCTGCTACTGCTGCTGCGGTTGTTGCTGCTGCTACGCTCTGGCTCTGATACCAATACAGAAATTCTAGGCAGCAGGTTGGGGCAGCAGTGTTGTTGATGCAGCGTGCGGACTTCCATGCTAGTTGCATAAGTCAGCTGCCCCCTCAGTCTGTTGCTCTAGAGACAAAGTCTGGAAGCTCTTGGTTTGTTACTCAGAAGTGCGCGCGCCAGTGTTAGCGCCAGAAAGTAGCTGGAAACTGAAAGTAACTGATTAGCAATCAAGAATGAACAACAATGGGAGACCCCTCCAAGTTGTAGCTCCCCCCCAGCTCTGTAGAGCTTGTTACTCAGCTAACCAGCCAATCAGGAAATAGACCTATTTTCTAGCAGACAGGGTTTTCTCGGTGAGCCCTACCAGACAGCTGAGAGCCCAAAACCCGGGCGTCGTCCGTTTTGCCTGAAAACAGGACCATACCATAATACCGACGCTGCGAACGCAGTCGTGCAGTCAGAAAGAGCTAGAAAAATAGTAGCAAGGAGTTATGGCTGCCCGAACCCAGGTAGTGCCTACGATGGTCCATGATGCCAAAGAGGGCCATGCAACATGCAACAAGGACACTAGGTAGAGCATGACGATGCAGATGCGATGGGACGCGCTGGACGCATGCAGACAACAACTGCGGTGGCAGTGACCGTCGGCAGCACGACCGCCGAGGAGGCCTGCCAATGGAGCTGAGCACGTCGCCGGAGAGAGGAGGCTCCAGCGAACTACGAGTAGACGTCAGCGTGCGTCGGCTCTACCGGACGACACTCCATCAGCTTCGAGTCTCGCCGTCAGTCATCTGCACGCCGATGTACACAAGCCGGGAGGACACAACAGAGCACAATGAGAGATGCGCAAAAACCATCGGACACTGTCTGTTATAGGCTGCACAACCACCACATGGGAAGCAACTACATGACATATTCATGAAGTAACAATTCATGTCATTGGTACCATGTTCATGAAGTGTAGTACTGAGGATGGCACATTGCTGTACAACCTTACCATACGTTGCTGAAGAGGTGAAATTTCACTTATGATGTTACTTACTATAATAACAGTCCGGTGGGCATATTGATGATGAAAGTACAAGCTATTTGACCCCACAATATCCAGTATAACGGTAGAATTGTGCGCATATATTGTCCTCATTTCACTGCTACATTGGTCTTTAATACTCCCACAAATAGTGTACAATAGAGGACATTCCGTTGCTTTAATACCCACTAATAATGACTATAAGGCTGGTACATTGTTTATTTTCATGGGAAAACTTTATTCCACGATGCCCTGCATATAGTTATGAACTTCAGTAAAGACATGAGGTAAACGATGACGTTAATCACAACCGTGATCATGGAAGTGGCCACACCGAGATCCATGGCGCCCAATTGGGTAGACATAACAACGGTCCGGCATGAGGTGCTTTCATGCCCAACTGGCAACACATGGTGTATGGGTCCTCGGCTGTATTTGGGTTGATGATGTCCCATGCACGCTTTATCTTTGCCCACTCAGCCATCGCAGTTCCGTGATCCATGGGCGGGGGGGGGGGATTATCACGGTTCCCCAAGGACCGTACACCGGTTCAGAACGGCCACCCAAGCCCTGCAACGGTGGCACAGGACGCGTTTCTCGAACAGTGGACATGTCGCAAGAGGGTTTTCTCATTGTACTCTTGAGTACGGGAGAAGGTAGTCGTCCATTGCAATTAAACCAGTTATATATACAGAGCATACATACGGGTTTTACGTCGCAAATGACACGACGGGCAGTGTATTTGCAAAGCATCAGTCGTCATGTATGGCTAACTGCACACCGCAGCAGGGAGGCGCAGGTGCCGAAACGGTACCATGCCGAGCCTGTACGCAGACCCAAGTACCTACGTTCGGAAGCAAGTGTCTAGGGTAAGGTTCCGTTCCGCTGATAGTGTTGCGTCACATCACAAACCTTGGGTACATCAGGCTTATTTTCCGTCATTTTCAACGGTTTTACATCGAAACCCTATCGAGGGGTATATGGGGCTTATTGTTCATGGGTAGGGGTGAATGAGGCTTATCGTGCTGGCGGAGGGGAGGATCAGGCTTATCGCTCCGATGGAGGGGCGGATGAGGCTTATCGCTCCGACGGAGGGGCGAATGGGGCTTATCGTTCCGACAGAGGGGCGGATGAAGCTTATTGTTCCGACGGAGGGGCGGATGAGGGTGAAGGGTGAAAAAACAGGAGGTAATCGGCATTTTCACCGTTTTCTGGCTGGCAGGGTTTTCTCGGTGAGCCCTGCCAGACGCACGACAGCCCAAAACCCGGGCGTCGTCCGTTTTGCTTGAAAACTGGACCATACCATAATACCGACACTGCAAATGCAGTCGTGCGGTCAGAATCAGCTAGAGAAATAGCAGCAAAGAGTTATGGCTGCCTGAACCCAGGCAGTGCCTACGATAGTGAGTGATGCCAAATAGGGTCACATAGCAAGAGACATGGACCCTAGGCACAGCATGATGCTGCAGACGCAATGCCACTATCAAGCACAGCGTTGGGTGCATGCAAACAGCATCTATAGTGGCAGTGACGGCCGGCGGCCCGACCGCCGAGGAGGCCTGCCGATGGAGCTGAGCGCATCGCCGGAGGGAGGAGGCTCCAGCAAACGGTGAGTGGGCCTCAGTGCACGTCGCCTCCACCGAACGACTCTCCAGCAGCGTCGAGTCTCCCCGTCAGTCATCTGCACCCCGATGTACACAAGCCGGGAGGACACAACAGAGTACAATGAGAGATGCACAAAAACCAATGTTGAAAAATTGCCCCTCCGCATGCCCAAGTGCGGCGCCGGGAGGCGCCGACGAGCCGCCAGAAAGTGAAAACTCCGCTCCGGCGGATCTGGCGACTCGACAATTGCTCGGATCATAAAATGGAGGATTGCCCCGTAAAGTTGACGAGTTGTTGAATCCGGTGGAAGTTGTTTCGCCGGAATCGGACAAGTATCGAGGGAGATATGGCCTTCCAAAATTGGGGTGTGCGCAGCGACTCTGGGAGCCGGCTGCGACTCGAAATCCGGTGGATAATCGACCGGATTGAGTAACAAAAATACCATCTGGAGAAATTGCTCCGGAAGGCCTGCCGAGGCGTCCGGTGGATAATCCACCTGATCAGGTGGATCATCCAGCGGATCCAGTAGTGCAGGTTGTTACTGAGGGACAGCCAAAATCCTGGCTCGACGTCCGAAACTCAGTAGTACGTTTTGTTACTCGGGGACAGTCAAAATTCTGATTGCAGGTCCGCGGACAGGTTTCGAACCTCGTCACACCCCATCACCAAACTCGACCCAAAAGTAGGTAGGGTGCGTGGAAACAGTGCAGGAGACCCCTACACCACGTGCAAGTGGATCTGCGCCTCGGGAAGGCGCTTCGCACGTGAAGGAAGGCGCCACGGCGTGTGCACGCCATGGAAGCGTTAGGCGTTTCTGTGGTGGGTGAGACCTGCGCTTCGGCAAGCATAACTTGAGCTACGCTTGGCCGAATCGCGCGCGGTTTGGTACGTTGGAAAGCTCATGACCAGCCCTATAAATGTTGTGATCATGTCTATGTTCAATATATAACGCAAAACGACGTTATTCCCTTCGCAAACTGACTGTCTCTAAATTCCTGCTCACATAGCGTGAGGCGACCAGAAAGCTCACGCTCAGTCTCAGATTCGCCCAAAACAGTAGACTTGAACCATTAGAGTCTATCAGACCAACGTCGGGACCGCACCACGCGGATTCCATCCTGACAAAGGGTTATGGGCCCACGGGTCTGATAGCCTCCAACATTCACGTCTTCCGCAGCGCACGGGATCGTCATCTTTGACGTCGACATGAAGTTCTGAGAACTCGTCGGAGTAGCAGCTGCGCACATGGCGCAGAAGGAGACGCAGCCCATCCAGAAGTATGCGGGCGGCCCAGGCTTTGGGCTATGGAGGCGGCACTTCGAGTTGCACCTCGCGCATAAGGGGCTGCTTGATGTTATGCTGGGAAAGGAGGTGCTCACAGAGGCGACTGCTACGGACGCAGAGAAGCAGGCCTTCGAAAAGAAGAACACGGAGGCGCTCATGCTGCTGATATCCGGGACGGCCGAGTCGCAGTGGGGCTACTTCCAGGGCTGCAAGCTGGCAGCCGAAGCTTGGCAAAAAATCTGCTCCATCCATCAATCCAAGTCGCTCGCGAACAAAATCTTCGCGATGAAGCGACCCCTCATGGTGAGAATCGAGGAGGGAGATGATGTCATCTCCGCCATGCAGCAGATCGAGTCGCTCGCCTCGCAATGCAATGACGTGGGGTGGAAGATCGACACGCAGCTGCAGGCGATGGCCCTCCTCATGGCCCTACCTGACAGTTGGGGTCCACTCATCACCGTCCTCGGAGGATGGGCGGAGGACAAGCTCACCTATGGCGCGGTTGCAGAGTACATCCGCAACGAGGTGCAGCGTCGGAGCTGCGGGGAGTCCTCGTCTTCCTCATCGGCCCTCGTCACCAAAACGCGTGGTGGCGGAAACGGGGGCAAAGGAAGCGGCGGAAGAGGCGGCGGCAAGAAGGGCGCCAAGAAAGGTGCGTGCCGCAA
>SZWC01001390.1:231545-256773 GCA_023375785.1 Penium margaritaceum | reverse complement strand
ATGGTGGTCGCGAACGACAAAGTCGAGCCGGCGGCCGGCCAAGGCGACGTGGAGGTGGAAGTCGTGGTGGGCGGTAAGAAGGAGCTGTGCACAATCCGTGATGTGCAGCATGTCCCCGGCCTGGCTGACATCCTGAGTGTCAGCCGCTTGACGGACAAGGGATATGAGGTGCTCTTCCGCAGGAAAGGCGCAGTGGTGCGCATCGACGGCGACGGCGAGGTCGTGCTTGAGGCAAAGCGTGAGGGCGGTCTCTACATCGTGGAGACCAAGGTGGTCCCCGCGGCATCGGACACAGCAGACTCACAGGAGCGCGTCGTCAACATGGCCAAGGGAGGGAGCGCTGATCTGGAGCTCTGACACCGACGGTTGGGGCATTCGGCGCCCGCAACCGTTAAGGAGATGGCGAAGCGTGACATGGTGCGCGGCCTCGTCATCGACGGTGCAGCAGACGCGGCAGCAGATGCAGCAGCGCACAAAAAGTGCGAGCCTTGCATTTTGGGCAAGGCGCGCCGCAAGCCGTTCAATGAGAACGAGGCTCGCGCAAAGGACCTGCTGGAGGTCGTGCACAGCGACGTGTGCGGACCGTTCAAAACGCCGTCAAACGGCGGCTTGAGATACTTCGTCACCTTCATTGATGATTGCAGCAGAAAAATCTAAGTGTACTTCATGAAGCGGAAGGGCGAGGTCCTGGACTGGCTGAAGGAGTACGTCGCAGCGGTGGAGAGGCAGACTGGCCGGAAGGTCAGAGCGCTACGCAGCAACAATGGCGGAGAGTACGTGGGCTACAGCGGGTGGATGAAGCAGCAGGGCATCAAGTGGGAACCCACTACGCCATACTGGCCACAGTCCAACGGAGTGGCGGAGCGGGCGAACCAGACGCTGCTCAACATGGTGCGGACCATGCTTGTGGATGCGGGGTTGCCGCGAGGGTTCTGGGTGGAGGCTGTGCGTACAGCGAGCTACACCATCAACCTCACCCCAACAGCGGTGCTGAAGGGTAAGGGCGGCTGGAAGACGCCGCAGGAGGTTTGGAGTGGGCGCAAGCCAAACGTGGCGCACCTGAAGGTGTTCGGGTGCAAGGCGCACGCGATGGTGCAGGCGGCGCAACGACGTGACAGCAAGCTGGAACCGCGGGCGAAGCCGTGCTTGTTCCTCGGCTACGAGAGCGCGCAAAATGCGTATCGGCTCTGGGACACGCGCACGCAAGAGATCATCCGCAGCCGTGACGTCGAGTTCGACGAGCAGCAGAGCTTCAGCAGCAGTAGCAACGACATGAGCGTGGGGAACACTCCAAAACAGGGGGAGTGGTTCCAGCTCCTTGACTACGAGGAGGAGCCGGCGGACGCGGAGGTCGATGATGCGGCGTCGGAGCGCGGCGGTGCAGCAAGAGCAGCAGCTGACGCGGAGGAGTCCGACGACGATGCAGCTGGGCTGGAGATCCGATGGAATGATCCGTCGAAGGAGGCACCGCGGTTGCCAAAGCGCGCACTCCCGGCGGAGTTCGCGTCGGGCGTCGGAGAAAAATACTCCGGACGCGCCGCCCGTCCAGTTGATGGTTCACCGGAGCGGGAGGGATCCTCGGGGAGCCGTCCGGTCGATGATTCACCGGAGCGGGATGAGTCGGAAGGATCGCAGCAGAGGGACGAGACGCCGCCAAGACTGCCATGCCGCAGCGGGAGGCAGCGGAGAGCGGGGAAGCGTTTCGACGCAGGCACCGGTCGATGGATTGGCATGACGCGGTGCATGCTGGCTACATCAACGGAACCGACAACCGTGCAAGAGGCGCTTGCGCGACCCGAGGGGAAGCAGTGGGACGCCGCCATCAAGTCGGAGTTGGCGTCCATTGCTGAAAACGACACGTGGCAGCTGGTTGACAGGCCGAAAGACGCCAAGGTCATCGGCTCCAAGTGGGTCTTCAAGACTAAGTTCACAAAGGAAGGTGTGGTGGATAAATACAAGGCGCGGCTCATGGCGAAGGGGTACGCATAGCGTAAGGGCGAGCACTACGATGAGACGTTCGCCCCCGTCGCCAAGTTCACAAGCATCCGGACGATCCTTGCGGTGGCAGCCGCAAAGGACATGGAGCTCCACCAAATGGACGTAAAAACGGCCTTCCTCAACGGCATCATCGACAAAGAAATCTACATGGAGGTGCCGGAGGGGGTGGAGGCACCGGAGGGCAAGGTGTACAAGCTGCGGAAGTCCTCGTACGGGCTAAAACAATCGCCCCGATGCTGGTACCAACAGATGGACAGATTCATGGCACAAATCGGCTTCAAGCGCTGTGAGGCGGATCACAGCGTGTACGTGTAGCGCAGCAAGAAGCTCCATCAGATTGTCGCACTCTACGTGGACGATCTGATCTTGTGCTCCTGAGACCTGCCAAGCCTACAGCAGCTGAAAGAGCAGCTGAGCAGCAGGTTCCAGATGTCGGACATGGGGGAGCTGGAGTTCTACCTTGGGGTGAGCATTACGCGGAACCGGAGGGCGCGCACGCTTGAGCTGGGACAGGCCAAATACGTGGCCGAGGTGCTGAAGCGGTACGGCATGGAGGACTACAAACCAGTGTGCAGTCCTGTCTCCACGACCTGTGAACTGAGTGCGGCAATGGCACCGCAAACAAAAGAAGAGCGGGAGGATATGGCANGCGGTGGGCAGCCTCATGTACGCCATGGTGGCGACTCGACCGGACCTGGCCTACGCGGTGGGCCAAGTGAGCAGGTACGTGGCTGATCCAGGGCCACTACACTGGCAGGCGGTCAAGCACATCCTCCGCTACCTGCAGGCGACGCGGCACGCGCGCCTGAGGTTCGACGGCAAAGGGCGGGCGGACCCTTTGCGCCTGGTCTGCTACACAGATGCACACTACGCTGGGGATGTGGACAAGCGGAAGTCCACATCCAGCTACGTGTTCTTCCTCGCTGGTGCAGCGGTCTCGTGGTGCAGCAGGAAGCAAGACTGCGTCGCCACCTCCACAGTGGAAGCGGAGTACATCGCGCTGGCCGAGGCGGTCAAGGAGGCGGTGTGGCTCCGCAGGTTGATGGGGGAGCTGGGTGTGCCGCAGCAGGAGCCAACGGTGGTACAAGAGGAAAACACCGGCTCCATCTCGCTGACCAACAACCCGACGCAGCACAGGAGGACGAAGCACATCGACGTGCGTTACCACTACGCACGGGACATGGTCGAGAAGGGGCAGGTGGTACTGCAGCACTGCAGCACACACAACATGCTTGCGGATTGCTTGACCAAAGCGCAACCCGCGGACCGGCACGGGATGAACGTGGCCGGGCTTGGGATGACCAGCTATGATGGGCTGGAGGGCGCAGCGGAAGATGAGTAAGAGCAAGTTGGAGCAGCAGGCATGGCAGGTGCAAGGGGGAGAATGTTGAAAAATTGCCCCTCCGCATGCCCAAGTGCGGCGCCGAGAGGCGCCGACGAGCCGCCAGAAAGTGAAAACTCCGCTCCGGCGGATCTGGCGTCTCGAAAAATGCTCGGATCCTAAAATGGAGGATGGCCCCGTGAAGTGGACGAGTCGCTAAATCCGGTGGAAGTTGTTTCGCCGGAATCGGACAAGTATCGAGGGAGATATGGCCTTCCAAAATTGGGGTGTACGTAGCGACTCTGGGAGCCGGCTGCGACTCGAAATCCGGTGGATAATCGACCGGATTGAGTAACAAAAACACCATCTGGAGAAATTGCTCCGGAAGGCCTGCCGAGGCGTCCGGTGGATAATCCACCTGATCAGGTGGATCATCCACCGGATCCAGTAGTGCAGGTTGTTACTGAGGGACTTAGCCAAAATCATGGCTCGGCGTCCGAAACTNTGGAAGTTGTTTCGCCGGAATCGGACAAGTATCGAGGGAGATATGGCCTTCCAAAATTGGGGTGTACGTAGCGACTCTGGGAGCCGGCTGCGACTCGAAATCCGGTGGATAATCGACCGGATTGAGTAACAAAAACACCATCTGGAGAAATTGCTCCGGAAGGCCTGCCGAGGCGTCCGGTGGATAATCCACCTGATCAGGTGGATCATCCACCGGATCCAGTAGTGCAGGTTGTTACTGAGGGACTTCACCAAAATCCTGGCTCGACGTCCGAAACTCAGAAGTACGTTTTGTTACTCGGGGACTTAGTCAAAATTCTGACTACAGGTCCACGGACAGGTTTCGAACCTCGTCACACCCCATCACCAAACTCGACCCAAAAGTAGGTAGGGTGCATGGAAACAGTGCAGGAGACCCCTACACCACGTGCAAGTGGATCTGCGCCTCGGGAAGGTGCTTCGCACGTGAAGGAAGGCGCCACGGCGTGTGCGCGCCATGGAAGCGTTAGGCGTTTCTGTGGTGGGTGAGACTTGCGCTTCGGCAAGCATAACTTGAGCTACGCTTGGCCGAATCGCGTGCGGTTTGGTGAGTTGGAAAGCTCATGACTAGCCCTATAAATGTTGTGATCATGTCTATGTTCAATATATAACGCAAAACGACGTTATTCCCTTCGCAAACTGACCGTCTCTAAATTCCTGCTCACATAGCGTGAGGCGACCAGAAAGCTCACGCTCAGTCTCAGATTTGCCCAAAACAGTAAACGTGAACCACTAGAGTCTATCAGAGCAACGTCGGGACCGCACCACGTGGATTCCATCCTGACAACCAACACTCCCCCATGACTCACAGGCGTAGTGCACATGTGCGGGCAGAGACACAGTCAACGACCAGACTCCCCCAGGCCACGCAGAACCGCAAACAGGGACAGAGAGAGCCACTCACGGATGCAAGCCGACCAAACTCACAGCTTTCTTGAACGAGTCGTGCTTCAGTGCCTTGGTCAAGAAGTCAGCCATCTGCCGTGCTGTCTCAACCCACACAATGCTGACGCTGCCGTCATGCAACAACGAACGCACACAGTGATACTCAACGTTGATGTGTTTTGTGCGTGTGTGATGCACGCCGTCATTGTCGACGATGGCCATGGCACTCTCGTTGTCACAATGCAACGTGATGGATGTGACAGACTGACGCAATTCGGACAACATTGACGCAACCATACACTCTCACACGTGCCTAAGTCAAGGATCACGTACTCAGCCTCAGTAGTGTTGCGTGCAGTGCACCCCTGCTTGCCACTGCGCTAGGACACAGCTTTGCCGCCGATCAGAAAGATCCAGCCCGTGCGACTCTTACCGTCTGGGCTACCGGCCCAGTCACTGTCGGTGTAGCCCACCGCAACGACGGACGGCTGGCGGCGGAACATGAGACCTCGCCAAGGAGTCGAGATGACATAGTGCAGTACTCGGATCGCGACCTCGAAGTGGAGGTGACGCGACTCCTGAGAGAATTGGGCCAGGAGATTGACGGTGAACGCAATATCTGGGCACATCGTCGTTGCCAGGAACATCAGTGACCCGATGACCCACAGATATGTGGTCACGTCAACTGGCTCCCCCACAACAGCTGGGTCAGGACTCTTCAGCTTCACCTGGCCATCAGGTGACATGTGCGAAGATGCGCTCGGCACGAGGGATAGGTCCTCGGCGAAGCGAGTGGACAGGGTCTGCACATAAGCAGCCTGGTGGACGTGTAGGATGCCCTGGGACCAATCATGCTCGAGCTCCATGCCCAGGAAGACTTGGACAGACCCGAGATCCTTTATCTGGTAGGCGGCGTGCAGCAAGTCTTTGACACGCTAGATGGCAGCCGTGTCTGGCGACGCAATGAGGAGATCATCAACGTAGACCAGAACTGCGGCGAAGGTCTGACCTCGTGGACTGACAAATAGTGCAGGGTCAGCGATGCTGCGTTGGAGGCCACCACGGAGGAGCGTGCTGCTGATCTCTTGGTTCCAGCATCGAGGCGACTGCTTCAAGCCATAGAGGGTCTTTCGCAGCTGCCATACTCTCCCAGTGTCGTCGTCAAAGCCTGGGGGCTGCACCATGTTGAGCTCCTCACCCTCCAGTGAGCCATGAAGAAAAGCGTTGCTCACGTCCATCTGATGCAGCTCCCACCCATGTTGGGCAACCAGGCTGAAGAGTGCCAGGCTGGTGGAGAACCGGCCGACTGGGGCAAAGATCTGGTCGTAATCAACCCCAGGGACCCTGGCAAACCCCTTGGCTGTGAGGCGGGCCTTGTACTTGTCCAAGGACCCGTCAAGCTTCCACTTGCACCGAAAGACCCACTTGGCACCAATGGCCTTCCATCCCGGAGGGAGGTCAACGAGGTCGTACATGTGGTGCTACTGAATGGCATCGAGCTCGTCGGCACAGGCAGCATCCCAATGTGTGGCCTCAGGAGAGGCTCGAGCCTCGTGTAGGGTGGCTGGGTCCTCCGGGTGTGCTGTGGAGCGGACTGAGAGAGCATGTGCATCACGAGCTCCAAGTGGAATGCGTGCGAGTGCAGCCACGACAGCATGCCGATGCTCATGGTGAAGCATGGCGTAGCCTTGTGCGGAGCCTGGGTGAAGGTCTACAATGATGGCCGAAGTGGTCAGGCCGAGAGCCTTGGTGCCAGGGTCCCCACTCACGACCATGGGAGTGGAGGAGACACATGGGAAAATAGGGGGTCGAGGCGCCGCAGGACGCAGTGCGACGGTCTGTGCGCTCACTGTTGGCTTGGGTCGGAGGCTGCTGCCTGGGCCACGTGTGTAGCACGGTAGGGCAAGAGATGGCACTGAGTCCAACGGGCCAACGGAGGTGACTGGGGCTGCTGGTCCGGAGGGGCCAGCGGACGCGACTGGCACTGCTGGCCCGGAGGGGCCAGTGGACGCGACTAGGACTGCTGGCCCGGAGGGGCTAGCGGACGCGACTGGAGCTGCCGGTCCGGAGGGACCAGCGGACGCAACTGGGACTGCTGGCTTGGAGGGTCCAGCGGATGCGACAGGCGCTGCTGGCTCGGAGGGGCCGGCGGACGGGATAGGCACTGCTGGCCCGGAGGGGCCAGCGGATGCGACTGGGGCAGCTGACTCGGAGGGGTCAGCGGATGCGACTGGGACTGCTGGCTCGGAGGGGCCAACGGACACGACGGGGACTGCTGGCCTGGAGGGGCTAGCGGGCGCGATTAGGGCTGTTGGTCCGAGGGGGCCATAGGACGCGACAAAGGCTACCGGCTCAGAGGGACTGAGTGATGTGTCACCCAGAAGCGAGAGGACGGAGGACGGACTTACCACTCTCCCTCGTGACGGGAGGGACACAGACGAGCCGGAGCGGATGAGGTCGCTGGGAAACAGGTCCTCGAAGAAGAGAGCATTGCGGGACTCGACGATGCAGCGCCGGGATGGGTCCCAGAAGCGCCAGGCCTTAGATTGAAGAGAGACACCGAGGAAGGTGCAGGGACGTCCGCGGGGGGCCAGCTTGCCGCCCTGCTGCGGGGTGGGGAGCTAGAGAATGGCCACGCAGCCCTAGACGCGAGCCGGGCGGAGGTCAGCGCGCTGACCGCTCTAGTGCTGATACGGCGTAGACTGGCGAGGAAGGGGACAGTGGGGAACCCGGTTCCAGACCCATGCCTTATAGGCCATGGCTTCAAAGTAGAAGCCATCGGAGAGCCCAGACTCAACCCGCATGGTGCAGACGGCGTCGTCCATGGTATGGTTCCTCCGCTCAGAGACGACGTTCTGGGTGGGCGTGTAAGGCGCGGACGTCTCGAGGTGGATACCGCGAGAAGCGAGAAAAGTGGTGGTCTCACCCATGTTCTCGCCACCGCAATCGGATCGAAAGCGGCGAAGAGGCCGACCACACTCGCGCTCCGCCAGAACAAGCTAGTCCTCAATGATGCGGGCGACATCGCTCTTCTTCCGAAGGCAGAAGATGCAGCGGTAGCGAGAGTAGTTGTCCCTGAGGGTGAGGACATAGCGACCATGCTCGCCAACGGACTCGGTGGGAAGAGGGCCCATGACGTCGGAATGGACCAAGTCGAGAGGGGCGGATGCATGGGAGGAGGACAGAGGATAGGTGGACCGGTGCATCTTGCCCTGAGCGCAATCAATGCACTCAGTGGGACAGGGGAGAGGGAAAGTCTCCAGGTCAAGACCCTTGGCCGGCTGAGTGGGGAGCATGCTATCTACGACAGCAGAGTGGACGCGGCAGAGGTAGTGGTGCAAGAGGCGGGTGTGCTACGGAGAGAGCGTGTTGGTGACAAACACATGGCCTGTGGCGGCCGACGAGGAAGGGACGGAAGGGGAAGAAGACAGACAAGGAACATGCCACAGGTTGCCACGGGCGGTGGCGTGTAGGATGACAAGACCGGACGGACGCAACGATACAGTGCCAACACAACGCGGGTGCACAACGTCCATGCTCATGCGGTCAAGGGCATTCACGGACAGGAGGCTGAGCTCAAGACCGGGGACAAAGAGGACATCGGTCAGAAAACATCACCGGCGGGACCACGGAAACGAACGACTCCGACGCCGCGGACAGGCAGCACCTGTCCGGAGCCCGTCCGGACACCGGAGACATTGGCAACAGGACCGAGCATACTAAAGGCCTTGCGAGAGGCCGTTATGTGATGCGTGGCCCCGGAGTCGATGATCCGGGTCTCGGCAGGGTCCTGGACCGGAGTCGCCAGGTCGCTAACGGTCACACGGCAGCAAGCAAGAGACGTGGACACGGTGGAAGGGGGCGCGAACCAAGACTGCCAATCATCTAGCCACGCGATGTCGTCAGAGAAGGGGGGAGAGGAGACTACCGAGGGCGATGGGACAGACGAAGAAGCAGGGCACGACCGCAGCTCAGTCTCAGTCAGGCAAGGCAGGGCAGGGGAGCAGGAGGTGACGCAACTCGCACTTCCCTGGGAGGGAGGGTGAGGCAGGCCGAGCTGGAGCGCGATGAACTGCTCCAGCTGACGCTCACGGGATGACGGCCTGGGAGTATAGACTGAGTGCGGGGTGATGGCATCGGAGCCTGGTTAGGAGGAGGACAGCGCCGGTGAAGGGAACAGATGTGCCGACGGCTGCGGATGGTGCTGCTGCGGAGCTGGCATCTCCGGGACTTGTGAAGCCACCGAAGTGGTGGAAGTGCTGGACGGGGCCGAGGAGTCAGGACTGGCGATAGCGGCGGCGACAAAGGTAAGACGGCGCTCCCGCTGGCGACGCATGGTGGCGATGACGCGCGCCTTGGCTGTAGGCAGAGGGCACGTGTACCATCCGTGCCCGGGCTGGCCATAGTTGTGGCAGACCGAGCCACCACTGCTGGACCCGGTCGATGGCTGCTGCTGTTGCTGCTGTTGCTGACCCTTGCCCTTCTTGCTCCAACGCTTCTTCTTCCCCGGCGACGAGGAGCTGGCGGAGGTGGCTGCGGCGGGGGAGGCGACGACCAGGGCGGCGATGGCAGGGGAGGCGAGGACCTCCATGCGTTGGAGATGGGACTCCAGACGAGCTTCCTCGATCCGGAGGAAGAGCTCGTACGCCCAAGGCATGAGGGTGCCCTGGGCTGCCATGGTGGAGAGGACGTCCTGGGGGTAGTGAACGCAGACGTCCGCATACGCAGCGGTGGCACCACGCTTGATGGTGAGGAGCGCGGCCAGCGGGGTTGGGACAGAGGTGCCGAGGCGACGAAGGATGTCGTCTGCCCGCTGCCAGTAGGCGGTGACCGTCTCGGTCTCCCCCATGTGTAGGGACTTGAACTCCCGCAGCAGACGGCTGGTCTCAGCGTCGTTGGACAGGAGATGGGGCCGAGTGAGGATGTGCCACGCGGCTGTAGGGTCCGGGGTGGCGCCAGCGGTGATGTCGCCGAGGAAAGGCTCCAAGGCCAGGCTGGAAGCCGGAGCGGTGACTGGCGCTAGGGCACGTACGGCGCGACCAACGTCATACAACTGGTCGGCCTGGGTGGGGTCATACGGGAGGGTGTAGTATGCCCACAGGCCCTCACCTTACGCCCAGATCCGGAAGCTGAGCTCCCAGCTGTGGAACTACTCGCCGGCTTGAAGTGGCGGGGGCGACGTCTCAAAGTCCTTCTGCCTGCGGCCGGCGTCCAGAGTGGGACCAAGGACAGAGGTCACCGTCTTCCGCTGGCACTGAGTCTGCTGCTGCTCTAGGTAATGCGTAGCAGCGGAGACAGCAGGGCTGGTGTGCCCGGGAGGGACGAATGATGGCAGTAGGCTGGTGGCAGACTGGGAGGCCAATGGCTGCAACGCTACAAGGTGCGGCGTCAAGGCAGCAAGTTGTTGCTGAAGAGCAGCGAAGGGGTCAGGGTTGCCGCCGACGATGCCAAAGGGCTGCTGCTACTGCTGTTGTTGCTATTGTTGTTGCTGCTGCTGCAGTTTCTGCTGCTGTTGCTGCTGCAGAAAAGGGGGGCCAGGGGTCCTCCCCCCAACAGAGGAGGACCCCTCTTCAGAGGGGATGTTAGTCATGGTGATTAAAGGTGCATGTCTTCCCCTTTTGTTTTTTTGTTGTGTGCTGTGAATATCAGGAGTGACATCAGTCGAGGATGGCTGACGTCAGCAGAGGCTACTACGGTGTGTGCAGTGCTACTGTTTTCTCCCCTGCGATTTCTTTTTGTTGATGACGTCAGCAGTGACGTCAGTAGTGATGTCAGCGGACGGCCGCTAACGTCAGCAGCAGTTGATGTAGCCACAGTTGTGGGGTTGGAGCCGCTGTTGCTGGTGCTGCTGCTGCTGCTGCTGCTGCTGCTGCTACCGCTGCTGCTGCTGTTGCTGCTGCCGCTGCTGCTACTACTGTTAATGTTGCTATTGTTGCTGCTACTGCTGCAGCTGCTGCTGCTACTGTCGCTGCTGCTGCTACTACTGCCACTGTTGTTGCTACTGTGGCTGCAGCTGCGGCTGCTGCTGCTGCTGCGGCTGCTGCTGCTGCTGTTGCTGTTGCGGCTAGGGCTACGGCTGCTGCTGCTGCTTTGGCTGCTGCTACGGCTGCTGTTGCTGTTGCTGCGGCTGCGGGGGGGTCCCTTTGATGTTTTTTTTTTCTCTTTTCTTTCTTTCTCGTCACTACGAGCTCGCTGCTCGCTACGAGCGACAAGCTGTGAGCAGCGAGCTCGCTGCTCACTGCTCGCTACTCATTGCTCGCTGCGAGCAGCAAGCTCGCTGCCAGCAGCTCGCTGCCAGTAGCGCGCAGCTTGCAGCGAGCAGCGGGCTGTGGGTAGCTGCGGCTGCTGCTGCTGCGGCTATCGCTGTAGCCACTGTTGCTGCTGCTGCTGCCGGCTGGTGCTGCTGCGAGCTGCTGCGAGCTGCTGCTGCACTTGGCTTCTGCTCGCTACCGCTACTGCTGCAGCCGGCTGCTGCTGCTGCTGCTGCGAGCTGCTGCTACTGCCAGCTGTTGTTGTGTGCTGTTGCTGCTGGCCGCTGCTGCCACTGCTCGCTGCCGCGGCAAGGAACTGCTGCTGCTGCTGGTTGTTGCTGTCAGTCACACCTGGAGGACGTCGCCGCGTGCATTGTCGCCAGCAAGCGCCTGACGTGGCCGGCCGCTAACCTCCTCGCGTCAAGCGTGGGGGTCAGTGCTGCTGGAAAGAATCCGGCAGCATTTCCCGTGGCCGAGTGGCAGTGGGAAAAATTCTGACGCCGCCATCAGGCGGGTCAATACTGCGAGAAAAAATCCGGCAGCATTTCCCCTGCACTGGCGTGTATGGGGGTCCGCCGGCGTTGTCTGGCACCTGTACGTCAGTCTTCTGCTGCTGCCGCTACGCTCTCGCTCTGATACCAAAACAGGAATGCTAGGCAGAAGGTTGGGGCAGTAGCATTGTTGATGCAGCGTGCGGGCTTCCACGCTAGTTGCTTAAGTCTGCTGCCCCCTTAGTCTGCTGCTCTAGAGACTAACTCTGGAAGCTCTGGATTTGTTACTCAGAAGTGCACGCGCCAGTGTTAGCGCTAGAAAGCACCTGGAAACTGAAAGTAACTGATTAGCAATGAAGAATGAGCAACAATGGAAGACCCCTCCAAGTTCTAGCTCCTCCCCACTAGTGTAGAACTTGTTACTCAGCTAACCAGCCAATCAGAAAATAGTCGTATGCCGAGATCTCTTGCTAGCTTTTATTGGTTTCAGTGAGAAATCGAGAAAAAGCGGTTAGTTGAAATGTAGTGACAACCATTGCCGTGATCGCTGACTGAAAGCATTTGAAACTATTTGAACACGTGCGGACTCTATTTTCCCGCGGAAAAGTGACCTACATTCACTTTCCGTGATAAAATTGTGTATACGGGGATTCGACCGCGGGCCTCCCACTTGGCGCTCGTGGGATGGACCCGTCAAAGCGCAATTTTACCCTAACCGCGCATGTAGTAGGCCGTTGCAATGACAGGATGTTTGCCAAACGGTGGAAACCCACGTGTAGCCATTAAGTACATCATACTCAGTGTACCAGTGCCATTCCTCCTCAACACAACACCAGTGACCCAACACTATGGACGAGGGCAGGAGGTTGTTACGTGCGACAGCCATCCGTATGGCTTTACAAGTGCACCTCATACTGTACGCGATGGTGGAGGACATGATTGAAGAGGTGTCGCGGCGTACCAACCGCATCATGCGACAGCCCATGAATGTTGGGCCATTCACAGGACTGGCTTGGCTTCACGAGCTTCATGGCAGACATCCCCTCCACATTTTCAACATGATGCGGATGAGTCGCGACGCATGGTACGCCATCATCGACATCATACGCCGCAACACAACGTTACGAGACACGCACCTGTGGGTGGAGGAAAAGGTTTTCATATGGCTGCAGTGCGTCACCCACGGCATGGCGGTGCGTGATCTCATGGAACGGTTCCAGAGAGGGCATGCAACCGTCTGCCGTGTAATGCGAGAGGTGGTGGAAGCGCTCAACTCCATGGCAGCATCCGTCATTCAATTTCCAGCACGCCTCAGTGACATTCATGCACCTTGGGCAGGGAGACAGGATTTTCTACCCTGGTTCCGCGACTGTGTGGGCGCCATCGACGGGACCCACGTCCTGGTGGTTGTGCCGGCGTTGCGACGCGGCGCGTTCGTCAACCGACACAGCCAAATCACGCAAAACATCCTTGCTGCATGCACTCCTGACCTAAGGTTCTGTTTCATGACAACGGGATGGGAAGGCAGTGCACACGATGCGCGGATGTTCTCACATGCTCTAAGCCGTTGATTTCGTTTACCAAGGAACAAGTATCTTCTGGACGATGCGGCATCTCCTGAGGCGTACGGCCTCATGCCACCATATCGAGGTCGTCATTATCACCTCGCCGAGTTCGGCCCTAAAGCTTCAAGACCACAAGATGCACAAGAGCTTTTCAATCGCCGTCACGCAGCCGCTCGATCTATGATCGAGCGGGCGTTCGGCATTTTGAAAGCACGCTTCCACATCCTCCGTGCTTTGCCACCATATTCCATTCGATTCCAGCCACGGCTAACACTGTCGTGTTTTGTCATGCACAATCTTATATGTGACGTTCAGAATAGCGCAGATGCAAGCAACATGGACAGCGAGTGGCTACAAGTGGAGCAACCAATCATAGCATTGCCTGTGCTGGGACGGAACCGTGGTTCCGTTCCCATACGTACTAGACGTTTACACATTGCGAACGGGATGTGGACACAATATCAAGAGGATGTCATGGGAGAAGCAGATTCAGATGGGGGAGAGGGGTGATGTTTAACGGATTGTATAATTCACCAAGCAAAAAATCTCTTCATAGAGAGAAAAAAATAATTAATATGGATCAGAGTCATCATCATCGTCGTCCAGGTCCTCCGCAGCATGCAGCGGCACTCCTTTGCCGAGCACATCACGGATCCCGTCCTGTGCACTACCTGCTTGACTGCCACTGCCTGCGTCTTCTGGGGTGTACTGCATGCTATTGGGGCGACGCGGCGTCAGCTTGGGAGGCGGGGAATGGTCAATCTTAGCACATGGTATGGCTGGCGGCTGCTGGGGGTCACATCCCAGCAGGCGGATGATGACTTCGAGACGTAACATTCCTGTCGAATGGACATAGTCAGAGCAAAGTGCAGCATCCACCTTCATGTGGTCAAGGCAAAACAATTTGTTACGGTCATGGATTGTGATGTCCTTGTCCATGGCCTTCACTGCCAAGTCGTAGTTTGTCTTCGGCCCATCATCACTTATCACACACTCAACCTTTGATGGGACACATGTCATGGTCTCTTCAACCTCCACCTGACGCTCACGAACTGCCTTCCGCTTCGATGGACGTCCTTCCTCGCTCGCCACGCCATCCCCTTCACCGGAACCCACAGGCATGCAATCTTCACTGCTGACGACATGCTCACCGCATGCCTTATCACGTGCAAACAACTTAGTGGCCTCATCGAACCACGGCAAGAAATTTCCCTCAAGCTTCCCCTGCTCGGGGTTGATGCCACGTACCTCTTCCCACTTTTTTGGACTCAGCTCTATGTGCCATGAGCGTCGATTAAGGCCTATCTCACTGAGTCCCACCAATCCCGAGGCAAGCTTCCAATGTGCCGCTATGTTAGCAAGCCGAGAGCGAACCTGAACACGCGTGAGGTCTTCGGCCATGCCGAAGTCCTTGGAAAGCTGGGGCGCGATGCGATCATGGAGCTTCGTCATCCACCCGGCTGATCCACGAAACTCGCCAACGCAGGAGTTGGCGAGTCGGACGAGCTTGACATCGCGTTCGGGCGTCCAGAAATGTTTCCCGAGGCCGCCCATGGACGCGCGGTCAGAGGAAGCTTTCCCTCCCACAGCTGACGGCGCGGGCATGCATGACACACCAGCAAGAGATGTTGCGGGCTTCGCGTGCACCTTGTAGTGGCCGGCCGGCAGATTGAAGTCGGCAGTACCGCAAGGCGCTAGCATGGCGGTTTCACGACGACGACGCAGATGATTGAACGGGACGTGGTCCATGGCACTGGCCTGCCCGCCGGAGACCGCCGTGGACAGCTGGGGCATGCAGGCGAAGCCGCCAATGGACACGGAGCTTGTAGGAGCGGCCATAGTGAACGTTAGAGGTACAACTGTGGGAAAAAGGTGACTCGTGCAGAGGAACCTGTCCACCGCTGCCTTTGTGCATGGCAGTCTCGCCACGCCTACGGCAAGGGCGACTCGGTGATGCGCCTCGGAGCCCTGTGCGCATCGGTTCAAACGTTTGCATTCCAATGTTCAAATTTCAAATTTTCGGACGATGTACAACCACGAAACATTACCGTCCGATTAATTAAAACATGTATTCCATATATTTTCGGACATCACTGACTTTCAATGAAGTATTTTGGGCTTCAACCCCATTTTCATCGATGAAAGTAAGCCAAATGAGTCAAACGAGGGTACGCGCTCCGGGATGGATGAAGGATGAAGCCTTCATCGACCGCTTAAACGATGAGAAAATCCGCGAAGGGTGTCGCTATGTTTTGGCGGTTTCTCGAGTGGATGCGAGCTCTCGTGGACGTCCATGTCAGCTCACAAACCAGCGGAACACCTCACTGAATACAAAATAACCAGCAAGAGATCTCGGCACTAGACCTATTTTCTGGCAGGCAGGGTTTTCTCGGTGAGCCCTGCCAGACGCCTGACAGCCCAAAACCCGGGCGTCGTCCGTTTTGCCTGAAAACTGGACCATACCATAATACCGATGCTGCGAACGCAGTCGTGTGGTCAGAATCAGCTAGAAAAATAGCAGCAAAGAGTTATGGCTGCCCGAACCCAGGCAGTACCTACGACAGTGAGTGATGCCAAACAGGGCCACACAGTTGGAGACATGGACCCTAGGCACAGCATGATGCTGCAGACGCAATGCCACTATCAAGCACAGTGCTGGGTGCATGCAGACAACATCTGCAGTGGCAGTGACCGCCGGCGGCCAGACCGCCGAGGAGGCCTGCCGATGGAGCTGAGCTCATAGTCGGAGGGAGGAGGCTCCAGCGAACGGTGAGTGGGTCTCAGCGTGCGTCGGCTCCACCGAGCGACTCTCCAGCAGCGTCGAGTCTCGCGGTCAGTCATCTGCACGCCGATGTACACAAGCCGGGAGGACACAACAGAGTACAATGTGAGATGCACGAAAACCAACAAAACTTTGACAATTGTAATGCGCTACAACTAAGTCAACGTAAAAGTGCGGATGAGTGTGAAATTGGATGCTCGCAGTGGACAGGAAAGGATCGATTGACCTTTTTTTAGTTAAAAAGCAGAAAGAGAATTTTGTAAGAGAAAGTCGAAGGCTGAGCGTGTGGATCGCGTGGTTTGGACGTGACTGGTTTACAAGGAATGCGTCTGTGAATGGGCGAGCATGCCCACGATGATGGACGGCTGTCCATATTTTCCCTGGTGAGAAGAAACGAGGACCAGCCTCCATGCCTCGTATCCTTTCCATGTCGTGAAAGCACCTCCTGCACCCAATAAATTGTTCACGTCGAGGCCTGGATTATTTTCAAAAGTCAAGTTTCTCTCGTACAAGCCTTTACGAGTGGGAAATGGTTCTCTCGAGCTCCTTCACAAGTTGTGATTGCAAAAACGGTTTGTCAGAAAATTGATTTTGAAAAAAGCGCATATGTAGTCTTCTTGACCCTGTTTCTTGTTCCATAATAGAACGACTGCAAAAGAACACACCCTAAGCGAACTGGGAAGTGAGGTGCGAATCTACGTGCGAAGCAAGCTGCGACGCACGACTTCGCCCTCAACATTCAAAATTTCAAGGTTCAAAAAGCGCAGTCCTACGAACAGACCAAGGACATGAATGCAACGTTTGACCAAAATAAGACACTAAAAAAATACCAGGGCTTTTGGAAAAATAGCTCCAAAATTCCAAGGCTGAAATTTATAGTCAAATTTAACTGTACATAAATTGAGATAAAAAAACTAGACGAACATAAGGACACTACGGTATTGAGCTAGAGTATCTCTTCATAACTTTGCCCTCCTCCCCTTTCCTCATTTCTCGTCCCCGAACGTTTACTCCCCGTAAACATTTCCATGTTTAAAGTGAATTTCATGTAAAGGTGTATCGTTTCTTTGTGAGTCTATCTTGAGTTCCAATTTCAAGACTTCTAGCACTGATCTCAGTTTTTGAGCTCAGAATTCATTTTTTGTGTTAGCAAAATATAAGGGCATTCAGTTCCGTGGTACACATCTTAGTACCGTGCTACAATGTGTGTTTTGTACAGTGGTATACCATGTACCGCGGTACTTTTATAATAACGCGGTATTTTACCAATATCATCAGTAACGCGGTACCGGTACCGGTAATGAGCTGCCACAAAACTATGATACCGCGATATTTGTACCGTGGTACTCTGGTACCGCAGTATTGGAGTACCGTGGTACTCAATACAGCGGTATTGCAGCCCTGAGCGTCGACATGCTGATTTCAACATTTTTTAAAACATTCACAAACCCCTTTTTTGGGAAGGTTTGTGAATGGTCGAGGGGAGGGGTGCGTGTGGTTCGCATGGGGGGTCCGAGACTCCCCATGCGTTGAAAGGGAACCTGCTGCGCTCCGCTACTGCGAGGCCCAGCAGGAGCCCGCACAAAAGTAAAACCCTTAAACCCCGAATGTAACTTTACTAAGGTTTGCGTGTAAAAAGTGGAGCGTTTGCGTATTGAAAAAAGAAAAACAGAACAAGCGTTCCCGCTCGATCTCAAAATTGGCATTTTTTCTCAATCAGAATCAAGCGATGACCTCTTATTGACCTCTTGTTGTTGACCTCTTGATGTAGGGTTTTATATTTTGTGCGGGCTCCGCCCGCGCAATGTTGGTTTTTGTCTCACTTCTCTCATTTGTACTCTGTTGTGTTCTCCCGGCTTGTGAACATCGGCGTGCAGATGACTGACGGCGAGACACAACGCTGATGGAGTGTCGTCCAGTGGAGACGACGCACGCTGAGGCCTACACGCAGTTTGCTAGAGCCTCCTCCCTCCAACGTGCTCAGCTCCATCGGCAGACCTCCTCAGCAGTCGTGCCGCCGGCAGGCACTGTTGCTGCATATGCTGTCTGCACACGTCCAGCATCGTGTTTGACTGCAGTGTTGCGTTCGCAGCTCTATGTCATGCCTAGGGTCCAAGTCTCATGTTTTTCTAGCACTGTTGGTACCGGGGATTAGCGTACATGTTGCCTGGGTTCAGGCAGCGATAACTCCTTGTTGCTATTTTTCTAGCTAAATCTGACTACACGACTGCGTTTGCAACGCAGTGCATTTTATGGTATGGTCTAATTTCAGGCAAAACGGACGACGCCCGGGTTTTGGGCTGTCGGTCGTCTGGGAAGGCTCACCGAGAAAGCTCTGCCTGCGAGAAAATAGCCCTGTTTTGTGATTGGCTTAGAAACTGAGCCAGCACGAGCATCGCCTTGCCACCACTGCCGTGACCGTCGCTGCTCCTGCTACATCTGCGTCACTCACGACGGCCCCACCGTAGTGTCTTTCGCAGCCGGCCGTGCCCGCTCCTCCGTTCCCGGTGCCTTCCTCCCCCTTCTTGGACTCCGGCGCCGACCCTCCACCAGCGAGCGTCAGCTGGAGCAGTTCATCGCACTCTAGCTTGACCTTCCTCGCTCTCCTTCCCAGGGAAGTGCGAGTTGTGTAGTGGCTAGTTCCTCCCTACCCTGCATGACAGAGTCTATGCTGCGATCATGTCCTGTATCTTTGTCGGCTCCATCCTCCGCCTGGCTGGATTACTGGCAGTCCCGGTTCGCACCTCTGTCCACTGCGTCAGCGTCGCTCGCCCATTGCCATGTGACTGTCAGCGACCTGGTCACACCTGTCCAGGACTGTCAGAGACCTGGATCATCGACTCCAGGGCCACGCATCACATGAAGTCCTCGCGCAAGGCCTTCACTATTCTTGGTTCCGTCACCAATGTCACCAGGGTTCGGACGGGTTCTGGTCAGGTGTTACCTGTTCGTAGTGTCGGCGTCGTTCGTTACCATGGTCCTGCTGGTGATGTCTTCGTGACGGATGTCCTCTTCACCCCTGGCCTTGAGCTCAGCCTCCTGTCTGTCACCACCCTTGATCGTATGAGCATGGACGTTTTGCACTTGCGTGGTGTGGGTACTGTGTCGTTACGTCCGTCTGGTCGTGTCATTTTGCATGCCACCGCCCGTGGCAACTTGTGGCACGTATCGCGCCTATTTGCTTCTACCTTTGTTCCCTCCTCATTGACCGCCACCCGGCCACGTGTTTGTTACCAGCACACTGTCTCCGCAGCACACGCGTCTCCTGCATCGCCGCCTCTGTCACATCCACTATGTCGTTATTGACAGCATGCTTCGCACGCAGCCAGCCACGGGACTTGACCCAGCCTCCTTTCCTCCACAGCAACCATGTGGATCCTCTGCCATGTCCCACCGAGTGTATTGATTGCGCTCAGGGGAAGATGCACCGTTCCACCTACCCCCTCTGTGCCTCTCGAGCGTCCGCCCCGCTTGACCTGGTTCACTTTGATGTCATGGGTCCCCTCCCGACAGAGTCAATCGGCGAGCACGGTCGCTATGTCCTGACATTTATGGATGACTACTCTTGCTATCGCTGGATCTTCTGCTTTCGGCAGAAGATCCACATGGGTCCCCTCCCGAGATCCGAGATCTCTCGGCAGAAGAGCAACGTCGCTCCCACCATTCGGTACTGGCTTGTCCGTGCTGAGTGCGAGTGTGGTTGTCCCCTCCGCCGCTTCTGCTCTAATCACGGGGATGAGTTTTTGGGGGAGACCACACTCTTCCATGCCTCCCGTGGTATCCATCATGAGACGTCGGCGCCTTACACGCCAGCCCAGAACGGCGTCTCCGAGCGATGGAACCGCACCATGGCCGACGCTGTCCGCACCATGCGGGTCAAATGTGGTATCTCTCACGGCTTCTACTTCGAGGCCATGACCAACATGACGTGGGTTTGGAACCGGATTCTCCACGGACCCATTCCCCATCAGTCCACACCATACCAGCACTGGTGTGGAGAGCGCGCCGACCTCTGTCCGGCCCGCGTCTGGGGCTGCGTAGCCATCGTGTGGCTGCCTATCCCACACCAGGGTGGCAAACTCGAGCCTTGTGGCCATCCCTGCACCTTCCTTGGCGTCTCGCGTCAGTCCAAGGCATGGCGTTTCTGGGATCCCACCCGGCACTGCATCGTCGAGTATCGGGACGCCCTTTTCTTTAAGGATATGTTTCCCCGCGACCTCGTTTGCTTTGGTGCGTCCATGTTCCTCCCGTCGTATGGGGGAGTGGTAGGTCTGTCTTCCTTCCAGCCGCGTTCGGGCGTCCCATCGCCTAAGCCCGCGGGTCTGTCCACACCGGCTGTCCCGTCCGTGTCGGCAACCCCTCAGGGCCGGCTGCCCCGTCCGTGTCCGCCAGTCCCTGAGAGCCGGCTGCCCTGTCCGTGTCCGCCAGTCCCTCAGGGCCAGCCGACCCTTAGGGGATGTCGAACACAGGTGGGGACCTGTGTCCGACATCCCCTTAGGGTCGGCTGCCTCGTCCGTGTCCGCGAGCCCCATAGGGCCAGCTATCCCACTTGTGTCCGCCAGCCCCTCAGGGCCGGGTGCCCCATCTGTGTCCGATAGCCCCTCACAGTCGGCAGCCCCGTCCGTGTCCGCCAGCCCCTCAGGGCCGGCTATCCCGTCAGTGTCTGCCAGTCCCTCAGGGCCGGGTACCCCATCTGTGTCCTACAGTCCCTCAGAGTTGGCTGCCCCGTCTGTGCCCGCCAGTCCCTCAGGGCCGGCTGCTTCGTCCGTGTCCACCAGCCCCTCAGGGCCGGTTGCCCCGTCCGTGTCCGCCAGCTCCTCAGGGTCGGCTGTCCCGTCCGTATTGGCGCGCTACACATGTGGTCCGGGCGGGAGCCTCAGACCCAAGACGACAGCAAGCACTCAGGCCGCATCCTCACGTTCTCTCGCGCCACGACCCTCTGTCATCCCACACGGCTCCTTATCTCATATCAGACCCACTTCCACAGTAGTGAGTGGGGACCCCGGCACCAAGGCACTTGGCACTTGGCACTTGGCTTGGCCACACTATCATTCATCACTGACCTACATCGAGGATCAACTTTGGGCTATGCCTTGCTCGATCAGGAGCACCGGTATGCTGTTGCGGCCACGCTCACGCGGATGTCACCAGGGGCGCGGGACGCGCACGCCCTCACTGTTCGCCCCACGGAGCGACTAGAGGACCCAGCCACCCTACGAGAGGCTCGGGCGTCTCCTTAGGCCGCTCACTGGGAGGCTGCATGCACTGACGAGCTTGCCGCCATTCGGCAACATCACGTCTATGAGCTCGTCGACCTCCCCCCGGGCCATAAGGCCATCGGCGCCAAGTAGGTTCTCCGGCGAAAGTGGAAGCCATCGGGTCCTTGGACAAGTACACTGCCCATCTCACAGCCAAGGTTTGCTCAGGTCCCTAGGGCCGACTATGACCAGATCTTTGCCTCGGTCGGTCGGTTCCCCACCAGCCGGGCGTTGTTCAGCCTCGTTGCCCAGCACGGGTGGGAACTGTATCTGATGGATCTGAGCAACGCCTTTCTCCATGGCTCACTGGTAAGGCTGGACACCAAATCCGGTTCGCGAATCTCAGGCTGGATCCGGATTCGTGAGTCCGAATCCACCTGTGGATTCAGATTCGTGGATCCGGATCCGGGATTCGCGAATCCTGTAAGATTCACGAATCCTGGCGAATCCACGCCCACAATGTCCCACAATAGCTGTAGCTGTTGTGGGACCTTATGCGGGTTCGACTTTTGTGACAAGAATTGCTATGTGAGAGGTAATATATACCGTCTCGTAGTGTTCTTGTACTTGTTCGCAATGGTTCAAAGCTCTGGAAGCGGCCGCTGTGGAACATCCTTGGTGCGCCACGTGTCAGCTCCAATGAAAAAAAACAGTCAGCCTCGTGGTTCCTCGAGCACTTCCCCCCCTTCCAAATGTCCTTACAGTCCGAAGCCCTGCAATCGCGTCCATAGCGGGCGGGTGACAGCGAGGCACATCATTCGTCAAGTCTGGCCTGACACCCTAGCCCAGCGCTCAGGTTCGCGTTTGTCTGGCCTAACACCGGACCTCCCTATGGCCTCACCTCAGGCTCGGGCAATGCAAACAGGTGCTCGCACGGTCGCAACATCCGTGCGGACGTGCGAGGACCTGAATCTTGTGTGTATGATGGCCATTCTTTCGCATAGGTTGTGCGCACGATCAGTGGCCGCTAATATCTCGTGCATGTGCCAGGTCACTGACCTGGCACATGCTTGCTACGTGCTTGAGAGTACCGCGGTCGGCCAGCGACCTCCAAGTGCAGACATCGAAGATTCGAAAATCCAAACGACGGGCTTCGCAAGTCCAACTTCGGACCTGAACCGAACTGCTTCTGAATTTCTCAGCCCCGTCCCCCCCTCCCTCCAAGGATTCGTGAGTGGATTCCCGAATCCCAATATGAGACCCAGCCCTGGATCCAGATTCGTGAATCCGGGTCCGGATTCGGGATTCGTGAACCAGATTCACGAATCCAAGGATTCGTGTGCAGCCTTACTCACTGGAGGGTGAGGAGCACTACATGGTGTAGCCTCCAGGCTTCGACGATGGCTCCGGCAAGGGTTAGAAGTTGCGGAAGGCCCTCTATGGCTTGAAGCAGTCACCGCTTTGCTTGAATCAGGAGATCAATCGTACGCTTCTGAACGACGGCCTCCTTCGTAGCTTTACCAACCCCGCGCTATTTTTCAGTCCCGCGAGGTCAGACCCTCGTCGCTGTCCTGGTCTATGTCGACAACCTACTCATCGCATCGCCGGATGCAGCTGCCATCCAGCGGGTCAAGGACAGGTCCTTGACCCGCTGACATGCTACCTACCAGATGAAAGACCTCGGGCCAACACGAGTCTTTCTGGGTATGGAGCTTGAGCATGATCACACTGTGGGCATTCTGCATGTCCATCAGGCTGCTACGTCCAGACCTTGTCCGGGCGCTTCGCTGAGGACCTGTCCCTCGTGCCAAGAGCATCCTCACCCATGTCGCCCGATGGTGAGACGATGCTCAAGAGCTCCGATCCAGCCGTGGTGGGGGAGCCAGTAGACGTGACCACGTATATGTGCGTCATCGGGTCACTAATGTTCCTGGCGACGACGACGTGTCCACACATTGCGTTCGCGGTTAACCTCCTAGTACAGTTCTCTTAGGAGCCGCGTCACCTCCACTTTGAGGCCGCGATCCGAGTACTGCGCTATGTCGTCTCTACCCTACGGCGAGGCCTCATTATCCGTCGACAGCCGTCCGTTGTGGCGACGGGATACACCGACTGTGACTGGGCCGACAATCCGGACGATAACGTACTGGCTGGATCTTCTTTGTTGGCGGAACGGCTGTATCCTAGCGCAACGACAAGCAAGGATGATTTGTGCGCAGCACTGCTGAGGCTGAGTTCTTGTGCTTATGAGAGCGTATGGCTGCACCGCTTGTTGTCCGAGTTGTGTCAGTCAGTCCCGTCCATCACGTTGCACTGTGACAATGAAAGTGCGGTGGCCATTGCTGACAATGACGGCGTGCATCACACTCGCACAAAGCACATCAATGTCGAGTAGCACTATGTGCGTTCGTTGTTGCATGACGAAAGCATCAGCATTGTGTGGGTTGAGACAGCACGAAAGTTGGCTGATTTTTTACCAAGGCACTGAAGCGTAATTCGTTTCAAGAAGGCTGTGAGTGTAGTCAATGTGCATCCGCGAGGTTCTCTCTCTCCTTGTCGGCTTGGTCTCTGTGCTCTCTGTCCGTCCATGTGCACTGTGCCTGTGAGTCATGGGGAAGTGTTGGTTTTTGTCTCACTTCTCTCATTTGTACTCTGTTGTATCCTCACGGCTTGTGTACATCGGCATGCAGATGACTGACGGCGAGACGCAACGCTGATGGAGTGTCGTCCGGTGGAGCTGACGCATGCTGAGGCCTACACGCAGTTTGCTGGAGCCTCCTCCCTCCGACGAGCTCAGCTCCATCGGCACACCTCCTCGGCAGTCGTGCCACCGGCAGGCAATGTAGCTGTATATGCTATCTGCACACGTCCAGTGCCGTATTTGACTGCACTGTTGCGTTCGCTACGCTACGTCATGCCTAGGGTCTAGGTTGCACTGTTGGTACCGGGGATTAGCGTAGATGCTGCCTGCAATTAGGCATCCATAACTCCTAGCTACTATTTTTCCAAGCTGATTCTGACCACACGATTATGTTCGCAGCGTGCATATTATGGTATTATGGTCCAGTTTTCAGGCAAGACGGACGGCCCCGGGTTTTGTGCTGTCGGCCGTCTGGCAGGGCTCGCCGATAAAACCCTGCCGGCCAGAAAATAGGTCTATTTTGTGATTGGCTTAGAAACTGAGTAACAAGCTCTACAGAGCTGGGTTGGGAGCTAGAATCTGGAGAGGTCACCCATTGTTGCTCATTCTTTTTTCTTAATTAGTCACTTCCAGTTTTCAGTTGCTTTCTGGCGCTAACACTGGTGCGCGCATCAATTGAGAGGCCGCATCTCTGAGTAACAAACCCTGAGTACTCAGACTTAGACTCTAGAGCGGCAGACTGAGGGGGCAGCAGACTAAGCAATGAGCGTGGAAGCCCGCACGCTGCATCGACAACGCAACTGCCTCAACCTGCGCTTTAGGACATTTTCCAGTTCGCAAAACATAGAAAACCCTAAATGAAACCAGGGGGTTTGCGTGTCGAACGAAAAAAAGCCAACAAGTGGTCATTGCTCGATCGCAATTCTCGCGTGGGAGCAAGAATCGCGAGGGGGGTTGGCATGTCCCACCTCGCTTCGCTCGATCAGCGGCGCATGCCGCTGATCGAGCATGGTGAAGCGAGCGGGCAGTCAAGTATTCTTCTTTTATTTTTTTTTATTTTTTTAATTTATAGAAATGGAAATCATGCAAGCCGCCCCTGCACCGGCACATCTACGGGGTATAAAAAGTGACGCCGCCACCAACGGCACATGGACGGTGGGAATGAGACAGAGATAGAAAAAGGTGAACTAGGTACCGGCAAAGACCGGTTCAACAGAACACAGAGCGGATAGCCCTAGGGCAAGTGGCAGCCCCACGCCATGTAACAACGGAAGATCCTCTCCCTCCGGACGGTCATCCGCCCCCGCGCGACGCACGACACTGTAGAAACGGATGGCCGCGCACTGGCTGCGCACCCCAGCGATGGAGACCCGCTGCGCCACGATGGCCACAGCACGCTGGGCCCAGCGCTCGAACACCTCTGCAGAGCACCGTCGTGGCCCACGTGCCAGGCAGATCCTGGCGAGGCGGGCCAAGAAGGACCAAAAGTGGTCGCCCATGCCGCCCAAGGTCTCCCATGCAAGAGGGCGCATGTGACGCCCTGGCCGTGCTGT